>CP144698.1:22651652-22885887 GCA_036885675.1 Vigna mungo
AGAACTTAAATTGAGCTAAGAGTCAAGAAAGAGATATACAATTCTCATGCAAGACAGAAAATCTGGATAATCACATATTTAAGAGAAAATCTAAAAATAGGGAACGAATCTTACCGCTCAAAACGAGAAATTGATCGGTAAGAATTGTAGCCTTCGATGCTAGGATCGCCTAGACACTTCCTGATCGTCGAACAAATAGTCCAAGAGTGAGAATTTGTAGAGAGAAATGAGAGAGAATGAAGAGAAAAGAGTTTAAAGAGATAGACAGTGTTTTTAATGAGACGAGCTTTATAAAAGTATTTATATTATAAGATTATCTTAAAATAAAATATTCGGTCTCATTATTTTAATACACCTTATTATAAGATATATCTACTCTAATATACTATTTTCTAGGTTCTTATATTGATATATCTACTCTAAAAGTATTTATATTATAAGATTATTTTAAAATAAAATATTCGGTCTCATTATTTTAATACACCTCATTATAAGATATATCTACTCTAATACACTATTTTCTAGGTTCTTATATTGATAACCAAACTTTCCGTGATTTTCAAAAGATAAACTAATTACTTTATTTAATGCATATTTGAATACTACTTGTAATTTCTTAATCATAATAAAAAGTTGAAAAATTATTATTACTTTTGCTTTGACTTTGAAAGGGAAATTAGAATCAATTATGAAAGAATGGAATCTAGTCTAACCAATTAATAAATATGATAGATCAGAGTGAACGGAAAATTACTTTATTCGTTTCGGATTAGTTAATCTAATCTAATGTTATTTTTAATGAGAATAAATTTCAGTTTTAAAATTTATGAGAAATTGATAAGAAAGTCTATAAGAAAAAAGTTATGTTCTATATTAAATTATTGCTTCACTCCGTTTATACATATTTTTTTTTATTGTTTAATCATGATAAGCAGAAAACTTTGACTTTATAATAGGATCTGGAGGCATTTTTTGTACAAACTTGATTCTTTGGATTGACTATCGGAATGCTTATAGAAAATTTGAGAATAATTTTATTTTTTATCATAAATTAAAATGATTTGATGTATAATTAAAAATCTAATTATTTTTATAAAATACAAGCACTAGTGCAAAAATGTTGTTTAACGTCACCCAATAGACGTCGGTTTGTTGGTAACCTGACGTATATGAGTGGACGATGGCATTATCGTAAATAGATTGGAAACCTAGACGTCGGTTTTACGTCCCGGCGACATCTATTACACTGTAGACGTCAACACTGACGCAAACCGACGTCTAATTCTCAGAGGTAAGTGAGAAGACAATCCTTTAACGTCGGTGTTCAAGGAGGGCCGACGTCTATAGGGCTGCAATTAATGCTCTCACCTAATTTCCAACGCTTAGACGTCGCGTAGTAAAAAGGCGACGTCTACAGCCTGAACGGAAGGCGAGAAGACAAAAAATCTTCAATTTAGACGTCGGGGATCAGAGGGAGCGACGTCTATGTGCCTGTAATTAATTAGGTTCACGAAACTCGAGGGGCATAGACGTCGGCTAATAGGGGCACCGACGTCTATGTGCCTGTAAGTAATTATGTTCATCATTATAGACGTCGGCGTCCCTTCACAATCGTCGTCTACTTCCCTGACAGGAAATGAAATGTCAATCGGTTCAGCGCACTAGACGTCGGCCCCCCTAGACACCGACGTCTAATGGGTATTCAAAAAGTCAGTTTCAATGTTAACTTGGACGTCCAATTAGTTGTATAACCGACGTCTAGGTGACTATAGACGTCGGTGTTTGCAGCAACCGACGCCCAATTTCATTTTAAATACAACCGCAAACTCTTCGCGGCATTCAGTTTCTGATATCTTCCTCTTCTCCATTTTCTCTTGCGTCCTCTTCCTTTTCTCGCTTGCGGCACCTCTTCTTTTTCTCTCTTGCGGCAATCCGTTGTTGTTTCTGATCTCTTTATCCTCTGCCTCTTCTCCTTTTTCTCTCTTGCGGCATCCCAGGTGCGTGGTTTTTTTTATGCTTACCGTTTAAACTTTGTTTAGTCTTTCATCTATTATCTTCTGGTTCAACTGATTAAAATTTGCTTTCTTTATGTTGTGTTTTAGTGCAGTTTTGTTCCTTTCTTGGGGTAACGTAGTAACACATTCTCCATTTGCTAGCTGCCTCCCAAAACTAGCGACTTCTTTTGAATTTCTTTTGATCGTTTCAACCCAAAAACGACCCTGGGTCGTTGTCTAGTTTTCGTTTCACCGTGATTTTTTTCTCTTGCGGATGAAAAATGGAACTAAGCAACCACCCAGGTTCGGTTTTGGGTTGAAGGGACCATAAGAAATTCAAAAGACGCAACTTTTTTTTTTTTGGGGAAACTAGCAAAAGGAGATTGTACTACTAGGTTATCCAAAGACGGGAACAAAACTGCACTAAAACACAACCACTGTATTAGACGTCGGTTAATGTAAACACCGACGTCTACAGTACCTCTTAGACATCAGTCAGTGTCATTTTCGAAGTCTTTAGTGCCCTTTGACGTCAGTTAGTTCTTTGGCCGACTTCTATATAGTGTCTTTAGACGTCCAGTTAAATGAGACCCGACGTTTATTGACGTCAGCCTCTGACACCAATTGATGTCACTATAGACGTCTGTGGTTGGGATGTCCGACGTCCCATTGACGTCACCGGTTTAGATGTCGGTTTATTAATAAAAGTTAAAAGCCCAAAATAACCGACATTAATCAGCGTTTTTCCACTAGTGAAGCATGGTGTTTCAGAAACTAATGAATTTGGATATTTATTAAGAAAAAACATTTTAAATACGAAAATGAAGTCTTATGTGTGTTTGACGAAATGCATTATATCTATATTCTAAAATTAACCCTCATGGAAGGAAATTTTTAACATCTATTATGATATTCTTCTTCCTCATTTTTTTCCAAAGCTTTTATTCTAAGACTTTGTTTGCAGAAGGAGCCTAGCTTTGCATCTTGGCAATTGGACCAATACAAGGCCTATTAGCATCACACTAACTAAAAGGAAGAGTAGGAAATCACAATATCTTTTGGAATATCATCGAGGAAGGCATTTGACATAATCATATTATAAAGATTTCTTTGTTTGGTGTCAATTAATCATAGATTCTATTAAGAGAATATCTGTTGTTAGTTTCTATTTCCTCCCAATGCGGTCAGCGAATGATCGGTAACCAATACGCATATTTATTTCAGCATAATGAATGAAAAGAGAAAGGTGGAAAAATTATTTCTCTTTCCTTATCTCTATAATTTTATGGAGATTGTCTTGACCTCGAAAACTTTGCAATAGATATAGTTAATTTTTTTCCTTCATATTTATGTATATGAGAGTTTATAAGAATTATAAAATTTAAGATCATGTATGATTTGATAAATTGAAATATAAAATAGCTTACAAAACACACATGAAATTCTTAACTGTAACCTATACTCTAAAGAAAAACAAGGAAAGGATGGGAATATATAAATAGCAATCAAGAACAGTAGGATTATTTCCATCACTAAAGTGATCATGTTGTTCTCAAAGAACATAAATGATTTATCAGAAATCACATTACAACTTTCTTTACGAATCTAATGAGACCATGTTTCTTTGGCTCAGACGCTTTTCTCAAGTTCTTTGATTCACCACATATCAGATACACCATGGTGTTCTTGACCACCAATCTATTGCCGAAATTCACAAAAATCTCCACCTTGTCTCCAGATTCTAAATTTGACATTATGTCATGCCAATCTTCATCTTTAAAGGAAATTACTGTGCCATGGTTGTGTATCTGGAATCTACACTTTGTGTAATTAATAACTACAATAGTAGTAAATTGAGGTTCAATGGCTTCAGGGTTTGATAAATAAACAACACACAAAGTCATTCCTTTCATGTAACGATCTTCAGGCACAACGAAAGAAACAGAGTGTCCATCACCCATATGGGCCAAACAATTAGGATCATTGACGGCTGGGAGACAAACTTCACCAGACTCACTGTTTGCCAATACTTGCATCATATTTTTCTATTCAAATTGTCTTCTATTATCATTATTTTCACATTAATAATTACAAAGTGGGCATTTATAATCAAACAAACAACAATGCAATACATAATCAAAACATACCGATCGTAATTAATGTAATCAAATCTGATTAAAAGTTTTATACTGTATGTATCATCATTACGTCGTCAGTGATTTACAATTAATGATTTTGTCTCTTTTTTTATATTTCTACAACGATTGGAAATATAACAATCGTGAAGCCAGTAAAGTAAGGTAAGAAAGTATTGAAATAAAAGAAAAATCACTTGCTTAGTTGATTACCAAAATAAGAAATCTCTAGATGAGGTTCTATGGCAATAGAAATTAAACGTGATAAAATTGATTATTGTAGCAGTAAGATATTTCATTAGGATTATTTTATGTTCTCTTGATTAATAGCTAAAATGATAGTGAAAGTAAGAAACAAAGACAAAGTTAGAGAAGAACCTGATATATGTTATCACTGACAGCATTGAAGAATTGATGGTATGCTCCATCACCAATCAAAGAACACCTCAAGTGCTGCTTTGAAATTCCTGATTCTGTAATACTCGGAAAGTATTCATCCAAAATACTTTTTACTTGCTTAGATAATTGAAAATCGGTGTCACATGCTACCAAAACACTTCGAATATTTGCAAGGGTGCTAAGCAACGGTGCAATATTAAGCAACGGTGCAATATCAATCGTATTATCCTCCGTATCCATGCAAAACAAATGAATATAAGAGATGGGATTCATTATTGGAGACATCCAAGACCGAATGATAGAAGGAAAAAGATTATGAGATAATCCCTCAAATCCACGTAGGGATATATATCCAATGCTTTTTGAGCTTACAATTGAAAAAGGAACATGTTTGACAGCTGTATTTTCAGCAATTAGAGTTATCAAGGATTCCAACTTTGCTATATCTTTATCCTTTATGTCAATCTTGGAACAACCAGAAAGAATGAAGGTTCTTAAAGATTTCAAGTCATATATCTCTGTTGGAAGATTGTTTAGACTTGTACAATCTTTCAAATTTAGCAGTATAAGTCTGTTGAGTGATCCAATAGATTGGTGTACTTTGCTCAATCTTGAACAATATTTCAAAATGAGGTTTTCAAGACTTGGTAATCCTGTAAAGTCAGGGGTTGTAGTTAAATGCTTGGAGTGACTGAGGTTAAGGACTTTTATGGATCTCAAAACCTGCACCAAGATAGTTTTTCAATTTAGAAATATAATAGAAATAATAGAAAGCTAGTAATTTGTTTTAATTGTGTTTTGACGAGAATTGGCTGGTAATAAAAGCTGGGGGGTTTTCCACATAAATCGAAGAAGACTGCGTTTTAAATCAATCGTTGTTGAATCATCCTCATAAAAGTTGTTAGGTAGACATTCTGAAGAAAACCCATGCAATCTGATCCATCTTAGCTTCTTAAGAAGGTACTCAGAATTTAGAATCGGTTCTCCAAAGGCAATGCGAACTGAAGGTGGTTCCACAGGCAACCACTGCAAGGTTTCTGGCACCTGTGATGAAAAGAGCAAATAAAAAAGAATGTACTGCACAGGAGAAAGTCAACGCTTTCAAAAGAAGTTTCAAACCACATGTAAAGAATTGTTCTTACATATTTTGCATCCTTATCAAACCACAATCGCCTGTTCTTCCCAGGATCCTTTTCTGAATTTTCATAAATAATTTTTATTCCGATTTCTTGTACCAAAGGATGCATTCCAAATTTGTTGTTCTTATTCATTTTGATGAGGTTACGTTGGATGAGAACTCTTATTCCAATATCAGCGTCTACTCCACAGCCATTTAGGATCTTTCTAACATAGGCTCTGCTCTCACCAACAAAGAAACAACATATATCAAGGAATATATCTTTTTCGATTTCATTGAGTGAACCTTCGATGCTTACTTTTATTATCTCTCCAACAGTATGCATGTCAACCATCGCGATCGGAAATTTAAACAATAAACTGTTCCATTCTTTGGAGTCTCTGTACATGACGAGATCGTTGGCTCATAGGTTGTGCCTGAAGCAGCAACTCTTTGCGTTCAAGATGTCAGAATCAAGAACGATAGAGGAGCAAATTGCAGAATTCAGCAAGATAGTTGATGATCTGGAGAATATTGAAGTGAAGTTGGAGGATGAAGATAAAGCTGTCATCCTGTTGAATGCGCTTCCAAGAACCTTCGAACATTTCAGGGATGCGTTACTCTACGGGAAAGATCAAGTGATCACGTTAGAGGAGGTTGTGACGTCAATTCGAACCAAGGAGTTCCAAAAACTTGTGAAATAACTTGTGAAATATTTTCAATGAAACTTTTCTTATTGAATTTCCAATGAATTTGATTGTAGATGGCTTTGGCAAGAGTGGTTTTACCCGATCCTTCCTCTCCACCTATCCCTATCATATAAACTTCATTGGATTTATTTTTGATAGTTCGAATCAGATCTTCCACTTGGGATTGTAATCCAACTGGAAATTTAGTAGCAGACAAGACTGGTAAATTAATAACACTCTTAACAATTTTGTCCACTAGTTCAGCATCACTCCTTCAAGTTCAATAGCAGTTATAGAAGAAGTCATGAAAAAATGAAATAGGAGGCTTAAAAGATGGTTGATTGAGTGAGTGATGTACCTGTGATTGCTCTCATCCCATCCAAAGAAATTTGCAGCTTTGGTGAGTGCATGGCTCCACGTGGACATTCCATGCTCCAGTTCTTCTCCTAAACGGGAAGAACATGTCGGCAATAAGTTTCGTGCCAGTCGATGATTTGTTGAAGCTGATGAAGACACCAAGCAGATTGAGAATAGGTTTAGGTGAAAACAACAATTGCTACACGACAGTGGCTGAGAATAGGTTGTTGGATGTGAGATGACTTCACTGCATTGTGGTGATGAAGGAAAGTGGTGAGACCAACCGTAGAAAGGACAGAATTGAGATGAGAAACAAATTTTCTGTGGATGTCTTCTCCAGTGAAGTTGATGAGCACATCGTACTTCCGTGAGAGTTTGTATGATGAGGAGCCGTTATCCATGGAAAGGAATTGATGAGAGGTGAGGAAAAGTTAGAAGAGAAAGAAGCAATACTGCAAGATAGAGAAGGAGATGAATGCATCTTATAACAATTATATAGTTTTAATCTTTTATTAATAAATGTTAAATACAATGTTAACACATATATAATCGAATTTGAAATTTTATCTAATTATTGTAATACTGTTAAGTCAACATAACTGTTTGGTTTTGGTTTAATAACTTGTTGGACTTTTGCAGTAGGTGATACCCCCATGGGTGGTCATCAATGGACCTTTAGCGTGCCGTATTGGCCATTATGTTGACTCTAACGTGTAGTATAATTATAATCGATTTCCCTTTAAATTTTGAAGTAATTTGTCATTTGAACAAAAAAAAAATGTTAATATGTAATTGTTTTTAAACAGTTATAAAAATGTCGTAAATTGTTCATCTTGTTCATATTTAATCCTATTACGATAGAAAAGAATAACTCTCAATAAGAATATTCTTTTTTAGTGACGAATATTCTTTTTCCGTCTTTTGAGGTGTATTGGATTTGAATTTTAAAATACTCTTTTCCATGTCGAGATACTATTAAATTTAACTAAGACTTTTGAATTATATAACCAAGTTTCGAGGTATTCAATTAGTTTAATTACAAAATTTAAAGGAGAAAACAAATTCCATCATGCGATAAATTATTTTTAAAACTAATAAAATATATGTCGGTGGTCAAAATATAAAAAAATTGATTATTTTTTTTTTTTTTACAAAATTCCATAATCCCCTTGTATTCTTTCGCTTCATAATAAATAAATAGTTAGAGAAAAGAAAAAATGGAAGAGAATACGAAAAGTTATATAATGCATAAAATGAAAAGGACAAAGTAGCAAATGATAATGTTGGAAGAATATGCTGACTCATTCAAATTAGTTATAAACAAACTTATTTTTTAGGAATGGATAAAAATTCTTAAGTTGTTTTCTTGTTGTTATGTATATGTAGAAATAACCATGATTTAATCATGGGCTTGCATTTACGTTTTATGTTGCTTTTATATTAATTATACCAAATAAATCATTTTATAGAATAAAACAAGCTTGAGAGATACAATGAGTCTTAATATCATCTATTCTAATCAGAGCTCATACATGGGCCAGATACTTAGTAAACACAAGAGAACATAACAGAGTGAAAATGGCTAACGACAATAGCTTCTTTAGTATTCCATAGTTCGATAGAGACTATGATTATTGGTCAATGCTGATGGAAATTTGGTTGCGATCAAAAGAATAATGGAACGTAGTAGAGCAAGGCTATGACAAGCCAAAAACACCATAATTACTCATAGGAGTAGAACGTCGAACCTTGGAGGAGCAAAAGCCGAATGATTTACAGGTAAAGAATTATTTGTTTCAATAATCTATTGATAAGAATATTTTGAAAATAATCACCAACAAAGCTATCTCCAAAGCACTTTGGGATTCAATGAAGTAAAATTTTCAAGGGAATGCTTGAGTTCAACAAGTACAACTCCAAAGGCTTCGCAGGAAATTTGAAATTCTAGAAATGCAGAATAACGAGTTTGTGAACGATTATATCTCTGGAGTCATGATAATTGCAAATGGTATGAGAGGAGCAGGAGAAACGAGAAAGGATAGGGCATATTGTTGGAAAAAAAATTGTGCACATTGTTCAACAATGCAACTACATTGTATGTTCAATTGAAGAATCTAAGGATATCAATGAGATGACAGTAGATGAGTTGCATAATTCTTTGCTTATACATGAACACAAGATAAAACGACAAGAAGTGACTGAACAAGTCTTAAAGGTTACAAGAGATAGTTCTACTCTTCAAATTACAACTGCTGAACATTTCAGCAACAGAAGCAGAGGACATAGTGGATATCGAGGCAGTAGAGGCAGAGGTCAAGGTAGAACATTTGACAAATCCATGGTCGAATGTTATCGATGTCACAAGCTAGGGCACTTCCAGTATGAATGTCCCACCTATTTAAATTATGCAGAACATACAAATGCTAATGAAGAAGAAGAGATGTTTCTTATGTCATATACGGAAATACAAGGAGCCACACAAAATGAAGTCTGGTTTCTGGATTCTGGATGTAGCAACCACATGAGTGGAGACAACAAATGGTTCACTGAGCTTGATCAGTAATTTAGGCACAATGTTAAGTTGGTAAATGATTTCAAACTAACAGTCATGGGAAAAGCCAGTGTTTGAATGCAAATAGATGGACGAATTGTAGTCATCATAGAGGTTTTTTACATTCCACATCACAAGTCAAATTTACTCAGCATCGGTAAGCTTTAAGAAAGAAATTTGTTTGTACAAATCAAAAACGGATGTTGTAGTATATATTATGATACTAAAGGACTAATCTTACAAACAATGATATCCCTCTGTCTCTACCAATGTATCAAAAGTCGATTGTTTCAATGTAACCTCTGAAAATATCACAAGTTTATGGCATCAGAGGTTTGGTCACCTTAACATGAAAGGACTGTGGGCACTTGCCTATAGTAAGATGGTACATGGCTTGACAATATTAAAGAACCAATCCAAGTTATGTGCCATATGTATGACAGGAAAGCAACAACGTCATCCTTTTCAAAAGAAGAGCACTTGGAGAGCTTCTAGAAATCTAAAACTCATTCATTCAGATATATGTGGCCTGATTACTCTACATCCCACAGTCATAAGATGTATATAATTACTTTTATAGATGATTATAGTCGAAAAATGTGGTCCTAATTTCTACACATTAAGTTTGAAGCTTTTGATACATTTAAAAGCTTCAAGTCATTAGTTGAGAAGGAAACAAGGTAGAACATAACATGTTTTTGCACCAATAGAGGCAGAGAGTTCACCTCATTAGAATTTAATGACTACTGCAACACTAATGGAGTTGCAAGACAACTCACTACTACCTATTCACCACAATAGAATGGAGTTGAAGAAAGAAGGAACCAAACCCTGATGAATATTGGGAGAGGCATGCTTGTAGCTCAAGATTTCCAAAAGAGTATTGGCCATAAGCAGCAAACCTGGCCACTCATGTTCTAAATAGATGTCCAACATCAGCCTTGTCAAACAAGACACCATAAGAAGCTTGGAATGAGATATATGCTCAAACTTGTACTCGACTAGATATCAGTTTTGTTGTTGGAATGTTAAGCCTTGAAAGTAATCCCGGAATGGATTATTAGAGAGCTGCATAAAAAGTTTTTAGGTACTTACAAGGTACCAAAGACTACATGCTCACTACAGAAGGTCAGATCATCTTGAAGTGATTGGTTACTCGAATTCAGACTATGTTGGATGTATGGATTCATGAAAATCCACATTTGGGTATGTTTATTACTAGCGAGAGGAGAAATTTCTTGGAAAAGTGTAAAACAATCAGTCATTGCTACTTCCACCATGGAGGCTGAATTTGTGGCATGCTTTGAGGTCACTGTTCATGCATTGTGATTGTGGAACTTTGCATTGAGGCTTGGTATTATTGACAGCATTGCTAGGCTGATAAGGATTTATTGTGATAATTCTTTGACCATCTTCTTCTTTAAAAATGATAAGTACTCAAAGGGTGCAAAACACATGGATTTGAAGTACTTGTCGGTCAAAGAAGAAATGTAGAAACATAGAGTGTTGATTAAGCCTATTGGTCCTAATTTGATGATAGCATATTCATTAACTAAAGGACTGCAATTCAAAACTTTTATTGAACATGTTGAAAGTATGAGCATTATGGATAAGTCAATATTAACACGATAATGTTATCTATCTATTTGCATATGTATAGTTATATGCTTGTACTGGTATGACACTTGTAAATTCAATTAAATTTATGTTTCTCTTTAGTTTTGTTATCCACATTAAGTTATATACATGTATTATTGATTGTGGTAACATGTTATATTTATTTTAGAGACATGAAAGTTATAATATTGATTAAAGTTATGTTGAGTTGGTTTGATTATGTGATACATGGAAGGAATTTTGTCGTTTATAACTTTTGCCCACCATGAACCGATAATTTCAATTCATATAATGATGATGACTTCATAATTCTCATGAATGGTGCACACTTAAAGTTTAGTATTATATTTTCAAGTCATCACATGAAACAAGTGAGAAAATGTTAAATTATATTAATTTAATATTTCATTCAATAATTTAAAGATCAACTTTAATATAGAGATTTTAATGTAATGATTATTAGAATATAAATATATTAAAGTTATGAGATTATTTTGGAGTTATTAAAATTAACGTCTCTCTCCTCACTTCAAGAAGGACATGTTGGATATTTTATTAATGTTTTTAAAATATTAGAAGTTAATGATAGTTACTTTTATAAAAAGTGGAAAATATTATGTTCCGTGAACAAAATATACAATGACTTTAACAGAGATTTCTTATCCTCATAATATTATATTATCAAAAAGTTGATAAAAAGAAATAAAGGAAGGAAAAACATTGATTATGACAACTTTACAATGGATTCAGGTAATCATATTTATGTATATGAGAATTTTTAAGAACCATATAATTCAAGACCATATATAATTTCACAAATTTAAATACAAAATAGCTTAAAAAATCATAAAATTCAAGTTCCGGTATAATTTCAGAAATTGAAATATAAAATAGTTTACCAAACAAACATGAATTTCTTAACTGTAAGCTATACTCTAAAGAAAAACATGGAAAGGATGGGAAAACATAAACAGCAATCAAAAACAGTAGGATTATTTCCATCACTAAAGTGATAATGCTGTTCTCAAATAACATAAATGACTTCTCAGAAGTCACATTACAACTTTCTTTACGAATCTAATGAGACCATGTTTCTTTGGCTCAGACGCTTTTTCCATGTCTTTTGATTCACCACATATCAGATACACCGCTGTGTTCTTGACCACCAATCCATTACCGAAATTCACAAAAATCTCCACATTGTCTCCACATTCTAAATTTGACATTATGTCATGCCAATCTTCATCTTTAAAGGAAATTACTGTGCCATGGTGGTGTATCTGGAATGTACACTTTGTGTAATTAACAATTATGACAGTAGTAAATTCAGGTTCAATGATTTTAGGGTTTGATAAATAAACAACACACAAAGTCATTCCTTTCATGTCACGATCTTCAGGCACAACGAAAGAAACAGAGTGTCCCTCACCCATATGGGACAAACAATAAGGATCATTCACAGCTGGGAGACAAACATCACCAGACTCACTGCTTGCCAATACCTGCATCATAAGATAAAAGGTTTGGTCATTTATCTAATTTTTCTATTCAAAATGTCTTCTATAGTCATTATTTTAACATTAATAATTACAAAGTGGGCATTTATAATCAAACAAACAACAATGCAGTACATAATCAAATCATACCAATGGTAATTCATCTAAACAAATCTGATTAATAGTTTTATTCTGTATGTATCATCATTACTTCGTTAGTATTTACAAAGCATTTATGTTTTTGTCTCTTTTAGAATATTTCTACGACGATTGGAAATATAACCATCGTGAAGGCAGTAAAATAAAGTAAGAAAGTATTGAAATAAAAGCAAAATCACTTGATTAGTTGATTACCAAAATAAGAAACATCTAGATGAGGTTCTATGGCAATAGGAATTAAGCGTGCTAAAATTGATTATTGTAGTTTCAGTCAGATATTTTATTAGGATTATTTTGTGTTCTCTTGATTAATAACTAAAATGATATAGTGAAGGTAAGAAAGAGATACAAAGATAGAGAAGAACCTGATATATGTTATCACTGACAGCATTGAAGAATTGATGGTATGCTCCAACACCAATCAAAGAACACCTCAAGTGCTGCTTTGAAATTCCTGATTCTGTAATATTGGCAAAATATTCAACCAAAATATTTTTCACTTGCTTAGATAACTGAAATTCGGTGTCACATGCTACCAAAACATTTCGAATATTCGCAAGGGTGCTAAGCAACGGTGCAATATCAATCGTATTATCCTCCATATCCATGCAAAACGAATGAATATAAGAAATGGGATTCATTGTTGAGGACATCCAAGAACGAATGATAGAAGGAAAAAAATTATGAGATAATCCCTCAAATCCTCGTAGGGACATATATCCAATACCTTTTGAGCTTACAATTGAAAAAGGCACACGTTTCACTGCTGTATTTTCTGCAATTAGAGTTATCAAGGATTCCAACTTTGCTATATCTTTATCCATTATGTGAATCTTGGAACAACCAGAGAGGATGAAAGTTCTTAAAGATTTCAAGTCATATATCTCTGTTGGAAGATTGTTTAGACTTGTACAGTATTTCGAATTTAGCAGTGTAAGACTGTTGAGTGATCCAATAGATCGGTGTACTTTGCTCAATCTTGAACAATATTTCAAAACGAGCTGTTCAAGACTTGGTAATCCGGTAAAGTCAGGGGTTGTAGTTAAATGGTTGGAGTGACCGAGGTTAAGGACTTTTAGGGATCTCAAAACCTGTACCGAGATAGTTTTTCATTTTAGAAATATTAGAATACAAATAAAAAATGAAATAATAGAAAGCTACTAATTTATTTTAATTAAGTTGTATTTTAACGAGAAGTGGGTGGTAATAAAACCTGGGGTGTTTTCCAGAGAAATCGAAGAAGACTGCGTTTTAAATCAATCGCTGTTGCCTTATCCTCATAAAAGTTGTTAGGCAGACATTCTGAAGAAAGCCCATGCGAACTGAGCCATCTTATTTTATTAAGAAGGTACCCAGAAATTTCAGTCGGGCGTACACTTTCGATGGAAGTCAGAAGTTTCACAGGCAACCACGGCATGGCTTCTGTCCCCTGTGATGAAAAGAGCAAAGAAAAAAAATGTACTGCACAGTAGAAAGAAAACGCTTTCAAAAGAAGTTTCAAACCACATGTAAAGAATGTTCTTACATATTTTGACGGTAGCCCGTTCTTCTCTAAATTCAAAGTTAATTTTAGATAAATAATATTTATTCCGATTTCTTGTAGCCAAGGATGCATCCCAAATTTGTTGTTCTTGTTAATTTTGATAAGGTTACGCTCGATGAGAACTCTTATCCCAATATCAGCGTCTACTCCACAGCTATTTAGGATCTTCGTGACACAGGCTTTGCTCTTACCAACAAAGAAACAACATATATCAAAGAATATATCTTTTTCCATTTCATTCAGTGAACCTTCTATGATTACTTTTATTATCTCTTCACCAGTATAAATGTCACCAGTATAAATGTCAACCACCGCGATCGGAGATTTAAACAATAAACTGTTCCATTCTTCTTTGGTCTTTTCAAATAAACAACTTCCAACGACTTCAAGAGCCAGTGGTAGTCCTTCACAACAACTAACTACTCTTCTTGCAAGGTCTTCGTATTCTTCTTTTGGTTTTGCTTCTCTAAATGCGTGCCAACTAAGAAGCTCAAGAGACTCCTCTTTGTTCATTAGCTTTATGCTAAATACAGAATCAACTGGATAATTACACATTACGCCAGGAAGTGCTGTAATGATTATTACAGTTCCTTCACTGAACCAATTATGACTACAATTCCAAAGTTCATCATTGCCAGGCAAGTCATCAAGTACAATGAGCACCCTTTTCCCAGAAAGTCTTTCCCGAATGATACTTCTTCCCACATCAATGCTAGGAATCTCCACCTTTTGGTTTAGGATATCTAGAAGAAGTTGTTCTTGTAAACGAAGCTGCCCGCTAATTTCTATAACTTGTGAAATATTTTCAATGAAACTTTTCTTGTTGAATATCCAATGAATTTGATTGTAGATGGCTTTGGCAAGAGTGGTTTTACCAGAACCTCTCTGTCCAACTATCCCTATCATATAAACTTCATTGGATTTTTTTTTTATTGTTCGAATCAGATCTTCCACGCGGGATTGTAATCCAACTGGAAATTTAGTAGCAGACAAGATTGGTAAATTAACAACGCTCTTAACAATTTTGTCCACTAATTCAGCATCACTCCTTCAAGTTCAAGAGCAATAATAGAACAAGTCATGTATTAAGAAAACGAAATCGGAGGCTTAAAAGATGGTTGATTGAGTGAGCTATGTACCTGTGATTGCTCTCATCCCATCCAAAGAAATTTGTAGCTTTGGTGAGTGCATGCCTCCACCTGGACATTCCATGCTCCAGTTCTTGTCCTGAAAATGTTTGTCGTGCAGTTGCCTTCAAGGCTTTTCCAAAGTCACCCATCTGAAGACGTACATCAGATGGCTGGATTTCATAATATACGGGAAGAACATGTCGGCAATAAGTTTCTTGCCATTTTATGATTTGTTGAAGCTGATGAAGACACCAAGCAGATTGAGAATAGGTTTGGGTGAAAACAACAATTGCTACCCGACAGCGGCTGAGAATAGGTTCTTGGATGTGAGTTGACTTCACTGCATTGGGGTGATGAAGGAAAGTGGTGAGACCAACAGTAGAGAGGGCAGAATTGAGATGAGAAACAATTTTTTTCGGGATGTCTTCTCCAGTGAAGTTGATGAGCACATCGTATCTCCGTTGGAGTTTGTACGATGAGGAGGCGTTATCCATGGAAAGGAATTTATGAGAGGTCAGGAAGAGTTAGAAGAGAAAAAAGCAATACTGCAATAAAGAGAAGGAGATGAATGCATCTTATAACAATTATATAGTTTTAATCTTTTATTCATAAATGTTAAATACAATGTTGACACATATAATCACATTTGAATATATATAACTGTTTGGTTTTTGTTTAATAACTTCAAAGAGTGTTGGTCACATTTTTGTTGGACTTTTTGCAGTACGTCACAGCACAATTGAAGAGTGTCGTATAGGTAATTATTATCACGTGTAGCATTGGTTATTATCTTCACTTTAACTTTTCTTTTCCCATCTTATTTTCTAACTTTTATAAATAAATCTGTCAAAGAATTGAAATACCACCATTGAAGAGTCTAAATAAATTGCAACCACAAAAAAAATGAAGCATTTTTCTCAGGTTTCTTTCTTTTTGGTTTATACATTCTCCTATTTTTCCATTATGCATTCAAACATTGCTCTGAAAATGTTGTTTTTAGACATGTTGAGATGGTCTTATAAATATAATCTTTCAAGCATTACTCTTTAGCTGAAATGTCTTAATGAGTGTCCCTACAAGAAGAAATTTTCACACCACGCGGGTACTGGTGAAAATAATAAATGTATAATTAATTTATATGATCTAAGTTAGGTCAATATGATCTATATGTCTTAATAGCTTATTAAGATTTGATTTTGCGGTTTTCATTGTAATATTGTTTGACGCAATTAATTTTATTATTATCTCTTCAGATTATTGGTATTTATAAGTCATCTAAGCCCTAAATAATACATTTTCATCCCACTTTTACATATTTCTTTTTTTTTCTCCTATTTAAATTTTTTATTTAAGTTTCTAATTTTGTCTTCTATGACAAGACACAATGTTTTATGGAATTTGGGAAATTGTGTGAGAATGAAGGTGCAAATGATATCTAAAATAAATAAAAAAATAAGGAAAAGAAAGCATTTTAAATAAAATACTTATATCCTTTGTTTGAACTACCCTATTTAATGTATTTATTGTGCCAAAAAGACATCTAGTATAAAAGACTCCGAATTAATATTTTAGGGGAAAACCTATTAGACGACGACAAGTATTATACGTACTGTTTACCGATCAAAACTAGAATTTCACACACATATATATATATATATATATATATGATATATATTGACATTGATCAAAACCGATTTTAAATTTCAAATTTGTTTACCTTTTATTGCCCTAGAGTTTACATTTTTCCATATTAGGGTTTCAAAACTCTTTAAACTTGATTTATTTTCTTCTTATTTTATTTTAGTATGCCATTTTGCAGTATTTATATGAATTCAATGATGTCCTCCTTAATGATGGTTCAAAAATTATTTTTTTATTCGCATTGCATAACTATATATTTTCTTATTCAAATGAATCCAAAGATTCAGGCTCTCACAATGTTTTAAGGTTACCAGAAGTCACACATTACAACTTTGTTTATGAATCTAATGAGAGGATGTTTCTTTGGCTCAGACAATTTTTCCATGTTCTTTGATTCACCACATATCAGATCACTGTTGTGTTCTTTACCATCAATCCATTACCGAAATTCACAAAAATCTCCACATTGTCTCCACATTCTAAATTTGACATTATGCCATGCCAATCTTCATCTTTAAAGGAAATTACTGTGCCATGGTTGTGCATCTGGAATGTACACTCTGTAATTAACAATTACGACCGTAATAAATTCAGATTCAATGATTTTAGGAGTTGATAAATAAACAACACACAAAGTCATTCCTTTCATGTCACGATCTTCAGGCACACAATGAAAAAACAAAATGTCCTTCACCCATATGGACCAAACAATAAGGATCATTGACAGCTGGGAGGGAAACATCACAAGCTTTACTCTTTAGCTGAAATGTCTTACTGAGTGTCCCTGTAAGAAGAAAATTCCACACAACGCAGTGTGCTGGTGAAAATAATAAATGTATAATTAATTTATATGATCGTGACATGAAAAATTAATATCATATATATGTCTTAATAGCTTTTTAAGATTTTATTTTGTGGTTATCAGTGTAATATTGTTTAACGCAATTAATTTTATTATTATCTCTTCAGTTTATTGAAATTGGTCTCTATTAAAAAATTTGATCCTGTTTGATTCTTCTATCTAATGCATGATTGTAGGTGTTAAATTTTTCTTGACCTGAAAATGATGTTATCATGTGTATGGAAGAATGTGTTTTAATATAAAAATTTATATTTTTAACTTTCTTTTTAACTTTCATTTTCTATGTCTCAAATTATATTTCAATGCTCCTGTTCTCTGAGAACTTAGGATTTACAATCCCCAAAGTGACTTTTCAAGCTTCATATGCCTTTTTGTAATATTCATAGGAAATTATCATTTTCCCTAGAAATTACTTTTTGCAAGAACTAAAGAACAACATACATTGTGTTTTCTCATCTGCAACAGCTAATGCAACTTCTTCACTAAGAACTAACAAAATTTTGTAACATGTAACTCTTCCCATCATGTGAACATTAACGTATTTCTTCTATACATACCACTTTTCTTACATCCTTAATCAACATTGCTTTGATTTAGATCCTCTCCCAGTACACGCCATGCAGGAATGAAAATTGAAAGACAACTACTACGTATTACTGGGTTAAAATTTGGTTAAGAGAAAAAAAATATATAAATAACTTGTGTGATATCAAGGCCGAGCGGTTACGATATATCTTAGAATAATCAAGAATATCTATTTAAAGATATTTAGCAACTAACCAGATTTTCAGGTAAGTCTGTGTATATTATATTATGTTTATATTTTATTCTGTTTATATTTTATTGGACTTATATCAGTCTAAGGTCCATGAGACAAATTATAAATAGAGTCAGTGCCACAAGCCAGGTATCTTCTGATCACACCTTCAAATCACTCTCTAATCACATTCAGAAATATTCTACAGTCATAACAAAATCACTTAATATTCAGCTAAGAGCCGAGGCTCTTTAATACACGCCTGACTTGGGCGTCGGAGTGCCTTTTGCAGGTACCTACCCTCTCCACCGGGAAGGCGACTGAACGGTCAAAGTTTAAAGATCACCGAACGGTTAGAATTTCAGATGATCGAGCAGCCCAGGAGGAAAGAAGACAAGCGGAGAACCCAGTTCAAGCATCGGAAAGCGACAAAGCCACGTCAGCCAAGTTAGTCTTTCGGTCCCACAAAATATCCACCGAAACATTTTGGCGCCCACCGTGGGGCCGAGAGAATTGAAGACACCCAAGGATGACCATGAGAATTATGGATGAACAACAGAGCACCGCTGAAACCACAAAGAGTCAGACGAAGATGTAGTCTCAGCATCATCATGTCAACCACACCCCAGCATGTTCATCCCGATAGAAGAAACCATCAACGTCAACACGCTTCTACGGCTTACAAATAACTATTCTTTTTATTATTTAATTCTATATTATTTCAAATATTATCATCCATCTTGATATATAAGCATCATATGCATCACCTGGTAAAAAACTTACTAACAACATCAAAAAGCCCTCAGTCCCGGCATGCATCAGGCCTCACAGGTATTCGGCCTCCCAGGTATTCAACCATTCGGCTTTACAAGTACTCGGCCATCAGGCCTCACAGTTATTCATCCATTCGGCCTCGAGGGTACTCGGCCATTCGGCCTTCCAGGTATTCAACCGGTTGGCATCGCTACCATTCGGCCTCATAAATTTTGTCTACTGGGAAGTTCTCCAGCAACTCCCGGGTCACGGACAACCAATCACGTCTACTAGGAGGTTCTCCAAGAACTCCTGGGTCACGGACGGTCAATCACGTCTACTGGGAGGTTCTCCAGGAACTCTTGGGCCACGGACGGTCAATTTTGTCTACTAGGAAGTTCTCCAGGAACTCTTGGGTCATGGACAACCAATCACGTCTACTGGAAAGTTCTCCAGGAACTCCCGGGTCACGAACAACCAATCATGTCTACTGGGAGGTTCTTCAGGAACTCCCGGGCCACGGACGGTCAATTTCGTCTACTGGGAAGTTGTTAAGACTTTGGCAAGTGTACCAAATCGTGCAAGTAGTAAAACCGGTAAGACCGGATATCGTTTCCCAAGAGACTTCGGTATTACTTAACGAACGTATAATTACTAACTAACTCAAGCTAAAGAATGATTCCAATTTTTGGTTGGTGTTATGCAATGAAAGTAAATTTTATGCATAAGTAAAATTTGAACTAATTGGGGCCAAAACTAGTGAATATGAAAATGATTCATGACTATGTGAAATGAACATGTTGGAGAATGATTTCAACTAATTCCTTGCTATGCAAATGCACTACAACACTCTTCTTCAATTACTTATTCTTGTCACTACCTAAATTACTAAAACCCAATCCCTTGGTGAGATAGCCTAGGTTCATTTGATAAATCCCAATCCCTTGGTAATCCAACAAACCCACCCGCATTAAGAAAAGAAGTTTGAGACAACTAACGGTCCTAGCTCTATCCCTAGACACTATTTCCCTTAGGTGTGTAGTCTAGTTCAAGTTTCACCCAAAGTTTCCCAACCTTAAGTAAACCCAGAAATCAAGTTATGGTTGATCAAGTCATAACTAGCATTAAGTAAAAGATACAAACACCAACAAGTAATGAATGAAGCATTTTTCATTTAAAAGCAAGTGCATTTACATAAGAAGTTCTTAGTTTACATCACTCTCCAACACTAATGAACTTAGCTTTCCATTAATGGAGAGCTTGAGCTTACAATGGAGTGAAAATGGTGAAGATGAGACTCAAGGAGGAGGAAAGGAGAGCTCCCACTGTCCAAAACCAGCTCCAAGAGGTGTAGGAACGCTTCCCCAGGTCTCAGCCGCCAAGAAGATCCTAACCCTCGAAAACTGTGTGCCATTTATAGTTCTCAGGTGCCATCTCAGCAAGGATTCGCGCCCAGCGCCCTTTCCTGGGGCGCCCAGGCGCCAGAAATACAGCAAAAGTGCGAGACAACTGGCGCCCAGCGCCCTCTGGGGGGCGCCCAAGCGTGAATAATGGGCAAAAAGTGCGAGTAGAAGGGCGCTGGGCGCCCTTCAGGGGCGCCTGGGCGTGAGAAATAGGCAAAAGTGCAAACTGAAGGGCGCTGGGCGCCCTTCAGGGGCGCCTGGGCGCCAGTTCTGCAGGCTTCCCTCTTCAATTCTTCATCTTTTTAGCTCCTCCTTGGTTCTCCACTCTTCAAAGCTTGATTGTTCTTCCAAAGCACAACAAGTTCCTACAAAATGTGAAGTATTGGTGATGAAAACTACTGTGTATAACCTAAGCTGAGTTTATTCACAAAGTTAGATCATCCAAGAGGATTAAGCGTGTTTAAAGCTTCAGGAATGTTGATTTGGTATGACAATTGTACCATAGATAATGGTAATATTTACCGTTATCAACAACCTCAAACTTAAAACTTTGCTTGTCCTCAAGCAAAAAGGAGAACTAGGCTTAGACAGATAATTCACTTTCAATGATTCAATATTCAAAACAAGTAAGAACCATTCAAGCTTGCTCATCATGGTAAAATCAACTTGAGACGATGAATTTTTGACTGAGAAAATTTCAACCATGGTGCTCATCGAACAAGTATCACAAGACTCATGCATGGTTTTAAAAGGGATCAATAAGCATGGCAAAAGTGTTTTCAACACTAATATGGACCCTTTCCTCTCACCAATGAAATTGTTTCTCTCAAGCACTCTAGTGTATAAGGATGTGTGTTTTTCACTCTAGCAACACAAGGTCACACAATTCAACTTTGCCTTTCATTTCCACCACAATGAATACATTCACCTGCAAGTTTACATCACAAGGACTTTCGAGGCTTGTATTTTTGGTTGGGCTAAGAACGAATTTTGGTTTTTCAAGATTCAAAACACCTTTAGCTAAGAGAGCATTCAAATCAGCACAAGTCAACATAATCCTCTTCTTAACTTCAATCAATTACAACCAATTCTCAATTCTCTTTCCCACTTATCATCTGTTGATTCTTTTTCTTGATCTTGTTTCTTATTCTTCTTTTTCTTTTCATTTTTCTTTTCCGCTTTTCTTGTCACTTTCTTTTTGTAACCTCAACAACCTCAAACTTAAACCTTTTTCCTATACCAAAATGAATGCTCTACTTAACTCAAAGTAAGGGGGTCAAAATTTTCAATATTGGTCAAAAGGTTCAAGGATGGGATCAATGTTTCTTCCAGATTCACAGGGTTACAACAGCTCTTGGGTTCAAAACATAGACAAGATAGAAGAACAAGATGGCCTTGATCATATGAAACAAGCAAGTAAATGATTCACATAGAGATAATCAGGCAAAATCAATTGCGATTCCAACATGATATTACTTAACAAAAATTCTGAGGCACAACATCTCACTAGGTTTCTTAGGGCTCCACATTTTTGTTTTCCAACACAATTCCCTGTATACTGACCACAAGAAAAACCTAGCATAATCTCACACAATCATGAACAACCACAATCAAAGCTTCACATCTCAAACCAATTATCTCAAAGAAATCACACAAAACGAGCAAACATACAAAAATTTCCAAAATCACAAAGATGGTTTAATATCAAAACATTGTCACCAAACTAACCGTCAAGCCAAGTTCAAATAGTTAAACGAAACGAAAAACTTAATTTAAAAACAAGACAGAAAAATAAAAGTTTCCCAATTTGTAGTGCATTGACAAAGCCTGGGGTCATAAGCTTCAGTCATCATCCTCATCGTTATCAAGGTCAAGAATCTCCGTCCCAGCATCTGAGTCATCCTCCTCATAGTCATCCTCATCATCCTCAATGTCCTCTACCTCAGTGCCATCCTCCTCCATGGCCTGTGCTCCAGACGAAGAGCCACCTCCTCCAGCAGTAGGAGCCTGGTCCCCAGGCCAAGCTACAAAGGCATCGTATTCGGCTGGAGTCATAAAATCAGGGTGAGACGCCCCAAAAGCTTGCCGCATCATCTCAGCCTGGGCCCGACCAATCCTGTTGATGGCCTCCATCCTTGCCTCCTGGGCCCGACCCATCTGGTGAAGGTTCTCCATCTTCTCCTCCATCCGCTGCATCATATCTCGCATCTCCACCATCATGAAGGAATCGTGTGAGGCAAGGTAGTCAGGTGGCGCCTGCTGGTCAGGCTCAAGGGGCTGCTGAGGGGGAACCTGGCCTCGGCGCCGGTGGCGTCTAGGAGGCTGAGGAGGTGGAATGGGGAGACCCGCCTCATCAAGTAGACAGTATTGGATGTAGTAGGCACGGTTGATGGTTGGTCGTGGTCTCTCAAATGGTGCCTCTGAGGTGTCAACTCCAGCAAGTTCGCATAAATGTGTGATGAGAGAAGGATGTCCCAGGGGGGCCTTCGAGTTTGCGGTCTGAGCACAGTCGAAGATCTCCTGAGCAATACACTGACCAAGATTGACCTGCCGGCCTTGAATGATGTGATAGAGAAGAACTGCACGGCTGGCAATAAGGTCAGAGACATGAGAGCACGGGGATATGTTGGCATGAAGCAAGACCACCCAATATTTGTACAATGGTTGGAGGAATGCGCGCTTGATATTGAGGGGTTTGTCTTGAAGATTCCTATAGAAATGACCCCCTTGAATGCAAAGGACACGCTCAACATCCCCAAAATCAACCTCCCGAAAGCGATTAGCACGGGCAGCAGCAAATTCACATGAGGTAGTGTCCTCGGGCCACTGGGTGTTGAGGAAGGTGTTAATGGTGGCCGCATTAAATGGGACCCTTCGGCCCCTAACATAGCTGAAAAATGGCTCCTCCCCATCAGAGAAGTGGCGAGCATTGGCATAAAACTCCTTGACAATTGCAATGCTCGCAGGTTCAGCGTAATGGAGGATACGCATCCAATGCCTCCATGCAAGCTCATCAGCAAATTGCGGGGCCTCCAAAATTAACATTTCCACTTTCCTCTCCATCAGCAAGCGGCGGTTTTGGACCACCTGGAAATGTGCCTCATGTTTTTCAGAGAGGAAGTGGTGGCTAAAGATATTGCTCTTTTTCTTCTTGCCCTTGTCCTTCTTATGCCCTATAGTCTTGACTCTTTTGGGGTTAGAGGATGAAGCCATGCCTGTGTTCAAGTTTGAAACAAATGGTATAACATGTTAGCCTTAAAGAGAAACCATTAGCAACAAACTTTGAACTTGATACACAACCAAGGCTTAACAATTCACAGATGACGAGAAACACATAAAGGATAACAAAGCAATGCATGGAAGACAAAAGAACATGAAACAGAGCACAAAAATTGATGGAGAAAAGGTGCAGTGTAGGGGTTGTGGCGCCCAGGCGCCCCATGGGGGGCGCTGGGCGCGATTTATGCAGAAAAGGTGCAGTTGCAGTGGCAGGCAGTGGCTCGTGGCGCCCGGGCGCCCTATAGGGGCGCTTGGGCGTGGAAAATGCAGAAAAGTTCTGCAGCAATTTAGCGTACAGTCTCGCCTCTGCCACTTGTGCAAAACATGACAAATTAACCCTATGAGCTCTCAGCCAGTAAGCATACAGTATTAACAAACACAATAATCATAAATCTGTCCAATCCAACTCTCAACCCCAACTCTTTTCACATAGTAACGTAATAAAGGAAAATTGAACACCATCAATCAACACAAACAACTTCAAACAAGTAAAAGAAAAAGAGGATTAAACAGCCTACTTGAGTTGGATATTGGAAAAAGAGTGATGCACTTGGTAGAGGGAGACACAAGGAATTGAAACGAAAGTGGTGTTCCTAAGCTTGGCAATACAGCAAACACTTGGTGGGCAGTGGTGATTGGATTTGGATGTTTGTTGTTTCGCAATGAGTTGCCCAAGGTTGAAGTTGAGTATTGGGTGTGAGTGTAGTGAGGAATAGGGTGGTGGCTATGGTGGCACGAAGATGAATTTTGGGTGAGTGGAAATTGGAGTGTGGAGGAGGTGGTAACAGTGGTGGGTAGTTTGAAAATGAAGAGAGTGATGGGTGTGAGTGTAGGAAAATGAAAATGATGTATGTGGATGGGTGGTTAAGTTATTGTTGATAGTGGGTAAGAGAGTGGATGAGATTAGGAGAGTGGGGGGAGTGTAACAGGGAAGGGCGCTGGTAAGGGCGCGAGTTAGGTTTAAAGAGTAGGAGAGTGTATATGGGCCAAGACTGTGCTTAAAAGCCCAACTCAGAACCACTTTTCTGTAGATTTCACGCCCGGGCGCCCCATAAGGGGCGCCTGGGCGCAATTGCCAAACTGAAACAACAGAGCTTACTCTGTAGGCCGAGAGAAATGGCGTTGGGCGCCAGTTAATGGGCGCCAGTTCTGCAGAATTTCTGCATAATTCTGCAGACTTGAGTGTTGGTCTAACTCACCCTTTGACTTTGGCTTTTGGACACTTTTAACCACTCAATTCAACCCAGATCAGTGTGTTTCCACTATACAAACTTGTTCAAATCAATAGGGGGTGAAATTGAGTAGTAGAACTCCAAATCAAGTGTCCAATTCCAACCTTTCCAAATCTCCAACTCAAGTTTTGACTCTTTTACAACAAAATCACATAAAACATGCCTCAACTCATCAATCTAAGCTTAAACAAGCACCAACACACCACAATATAACTAAACAACTAGAGTTGAGCCTAATCACAACAAAGCAACTAAACCATCACTTTCCACTAATGTACCACTCACATCACAACAACTTCAAATCAAAATCACAACTCCTAAACACTCATTACCACATACAACATATCAAACTTAATTCAAACAAGCAAAACCGAAACAACAACACAATAACATAAAAAAAAGGGATAGAAAACTGGGTTGCCTCCCAGCAAGCGCTCGTTTAACGTCATTAGCTTGACACCATGATGTTCAGGGGTCAACTAACTCAACACTTGTGTTGAGGCGTTCAACCTCACCACCCAAGTAATGTTTGAGTCTTTGACCATTAACTACCCAACTTCTGTGTGGGTCATCAGAGGATGGATCGATAAGCTCAACAGCTCCATGTGGCTTGACATCTTTGATGGTGAACGGACCCGACCACTTTGATTTCAATTTGCCTGCAAAGAGCTTGAAGCAGGAGTTGAACAATAAGACTTGTTGGCCCGGATGGAATACCTTCTTCACCAACTTCTTGTCGTGATAGAACTTGACCTTCTCCTTGTAACTTTTGGAGGAATTATAAGCATGAAGGCGCATTTCTTCAAGTTCAAGGAGTTGCCTCTTTCTCTTCTCACCAGACATGGAGGGATCAAAATTCAAGAACTTGAGGGCCCAATAAGCACAGTGCTCTAACTCCACTGGTAAGTGACAAGCCTTCCCATAGACAAGTTGGAAAGGACTAAGCCCCACTGGAGTCTTCATAGCGGTTCTATATGCCCATAGGGCATCATCCAGCTTTTGAGACCAATCCTTCCTAGAAGAAGCCACCGTTTTCTCCAAGATCTTCTTTATCTCCCGGTTTGAAACTTCCGCTTGGCCATTTGTTTGTGGGTGATAAGGTGAGGCCACCTTATGCTTGACTTCATAGTGCTTAAGCACCTTGGCCAATTGATCATTGCAAAAGTGAGATCCTCCATCACTAATGAGGACCCTTGGAACTCCAAACCGGGTGAACACTTGCCTTTTTAAGAACTTGATGACAGTGGATGCACCATTTTTGGGGCAAGCAGCAGCCTCCACCCATTTGCTCACATAATCGACAGCCACCAAGATGTACTCATTGTGAAAAGAAGGAGGAAGGGGGCCAACAAAGTCTATGCCCCAACAATCAAAGACTTCCACCTCCTGAATCATTTGCAAGGGCATTTCATGCCTCCTTGAGATGCTCCCCGTTCTTTGGCATTTATCACAACTTCTTGCATGATGGTGGGCATCCTTGAACAAGGTAGGCCAATAAAACCCAGATTGGAGAACTTTTGCAGCTGTTCTCTCCCCATTGAAATGACCTCCATAAGGAGAGTTATGGCAATGCCATAAAATACCTGCTGCCTCCTCACTAGTGACACACCTCCTCAACAGGTTGTCAGCTCCAATCTTAAACAAGAATGGGTCATCCCAAATAAACTGCTTGGCGTCATGTAGGAATTTCTTTTTCTACTGCCATGTTAGGTCTTCTAGTATGACTCCTGCAGCCTTGAAGTTAGCCATGTCAGCAAACCATGGCCTCTGCTGAATATGCAGGAGTGTCTCATCAGAGAAAGACTCACGGATCTCTTTTTCCTTGCATGTGACTTCTTCATTGATAAGCCTAGATAGATGATCCGCAATGAGATTCTCACTTCCCTTCTTGTCATGAATCTCAATATCAAACTCTTGGAGCAACAAGACCCATCTGATTAGTCTTGGTTTGGAGTCGGGTTTGGTGAGCAAGTATTTGATGGCAGCATGGTCGGTGTAAATGATCACTTTAGACCCAATGAGATATGGTCTAAATTTCTCTAAAGCATAAACTATGGCGAGAAACTCCTTCTCCGTGGTGGCATAATTGAGTTGAGCACCATCCAAGACTTTGCTAGCATAGTAGATGGCATGAAAGATCTTCTCCCTTCTTTGGCCAAGAACGGCTCCTATAGCATAGTCACTGGCATCACACATCAACTCAAAGTCTTGATCCCAATTGGGAGATACAATCACTGGGGCTGAAATCAACTTGTTCTTCAGAAGTTCAAATGCCTTTAGGCATTCATCATTCATTTCAAAGGGTGTGTCCTTCACAAGGAGATTGCTCAAGGGCTTTGCAATCTTGGAAAAATCTTTAATGAATCTTCTATAGAACCCAACATGGCCAAGAAAGCTGCGGATGCCCTTTACATTGGTTGGTGGAGGAAGCTTTTCAATCACCTCCACTTTAGCTTTGTCTACCTCAATCCCCTTGGATGATATTTTGTGGCCCAACACAATACCTTCAGTCACCATGAAGTGGCATTTCTCCCAATTGAGAATGAGATTGGTTTGGACACATCTTTTCAACACAACTTCAAGATTAGCCAAGCACACATCAAACGAGCTTCCAAAAACTGAGAAATCATCCATGAAGACCTCGATACATTTCTCCACAAGATCGGAGAATATGGCTTGCATGCATCTTTGGAAGGTAGCTAGGGCGTTACAAAGCCCAAATGGCATCTTTCTATAAGCAAATATCCCAAAGGGGCATGTGAAAGCCGTCTTTTCTTGATCTTTGGGGTCCATAGCTATTTGGTTGTAACCCGAGTATCCATCCAAGAAGCAATAGAAGGCTTGCCCTGCTAACCTCTCTAGCATTTTATCCATGAAGGGAAGAGGAAAATGGTCTTTCCTAGTGGCTTTGTTGAGCTTCCGGTAGTCAATACACATTCTCCAACCGGTGACAGTCCTTGTAGGGATCAACTCATTCTTCTCATTACATATGACTGTCATGCCACCCTTCTTGGGCACTACTTGCACCGGACTTACCCAAGTGCTATCAGATATGGGATATATAATTCCGGCCTCAAGAAGCTTTAGAACCTCTTTTCTCACTTCCTCCTTCATAACAGGATTAAGCCTTCTCTGAGGTTGAGTCACAGGTTTGAAATCCTCTTCCATAAAGATCTTGTGCATGCAATAGGTGGGGCTTATCCCCTTCAAGTCAGAAATTGACCATCCCACAGCTTCTTTGTTGTTCTTCAAGACCTCCATGAGTTTCTTCTCTTCATTAGTTGATAAGGAGCTACTAATGATCACTGGTTTGTTGTTACCCTCTTCAAGGAAGGCATACTTAAGATGGGAGGGTAACATTTTCAACTCCACCTTCTTCTCTTCAACACAGTCATGAGTCTTCAAATCTTCAACTTTCTCCTCATGAGGTGGGATCTCCTTCAACACATCAAGCTCTGTCAAACAATCATCAATAATTCTCTCCTCTGCTTCATTGAGAGACTCGCGTGCATCAATGAGAGTTTTGATGAGAGGTGAAGAAATGTGAATCTCCCTCTCCACTCTAGTGCAAATATCATCTAGAACATCAACTTTGAAACACTGTCCTTCATCATTGGAGTGGGACATTGCTTCAAAGACATTGAAGTTCACCTCCTCATCTTGGACTCTCACCTTGAGCTTGCCATCATCAACATCAATGAGCACTCTTGCCGTCTTCATAAATGACCTTCCAAGGATAAGAGGTACATCCACATCCTCCTCCATCTCCATGATGACAAAATCCACCGGGAACACAAATTTGTCAACTTGCACAAGGACATCTTCCACCACACCATGTGGATATTTGATTGATCTATCCGCCAATTGTAGAGTCATCCTAGTCGGCTTGAGTTCTAGCTCTCCAATCTTCTTGAATAAGGAAAGGGGCATCAAGTTGATGCTAGCACCCAAGTCAATCAAGGCCTTCCCAATGGCAAGTTTCCCTATGGTGCAAGGGATGGTGAAACTACCTGGATCTTTGAATTTTGGTGGGAGAAGTTTTTGGATGATGGCGCTACAATTGCCTTGCACTTCAATAGTCTCCTCCTCAATGTATTTTCTCTTTTTGGTGAGGAGTTCCTTCATGAATTTTGCATAAGCCGGCATTTGTTGGAGTGCCTCGGAGAAGGGTATTTTGATCTCCAATTGCTTGAAGATATCCATAAACCGCCCATATTGCTTCTCCTTCTCCTTTTTAGAGAAGATTCTTGGATAAGAAAGAGGTTTCTCAATTTCTTTCTTTTTCTCCACTCCCTCTTTCCTTTTCTCTCCACTCATACTCTCACTATTTTTGCTCTCATCCTCTGTTTTTCTCTCCTCCTTTTCTTTCTCTTCATTTTTCTCTCCACTCACTTCTTTTTCCATCTCTTCAACTCTCTTGTCTTTTTCCTCTCTCTTCTTCTCAACCAACACCTTACCACTTCTAGTAGTAATAACTTTGCACTCTTCCTTTGGGTTGGTCTCAGTGGTAGCTCCGAAACTCTTATCAGATTTCTCTTCAAGCTTCTTAGCCAACTGACCCATTTGGATCTCCAAGTTCCGGATGGAAGCTTCAGTGCTCTTATGGTTGGAAATGGAGACTTGCATGAATTGTTGAAGAGTCTCTTCCAACTTAGAGGATCTTTCAACACAAGCAGAGTGAGGTTGATATTGTTGATGAGGTGGTCTATTAGATGGCCCAGCTTGACCTTGACCCATGCTAGGGTGGGGTCTCCAACCTTGGTTGTAATTGTTTGGCCGGTTTTGGTTACCCATGTAGTTAACATCTTCTTGGGTCATGCCTTCCTTCATACACTGGCCACTTATATGCCCTCCACCACAAATTGCACACACTTGATGTTGAGCATGTGACACATTTTGGTGTTCTTGCAACTGTGAGACTTTACTCATGAGAATTTCAAGCTGTTGGGTCATGAGCTTGTTTTGGGCCAAGATAGCATCATGAGACTGGAGTTGTAGGACACCTCTTTGTTGCCGCCTCTCATTTTGCGCTTCATTATCATTAGTAGCCATATTCTCAATGAGCACCCGGGCTTCCTGTGGAGTCTTCCAACGGATGTTTCCGCAAGAAGAGGCATCCAACATCAACTTAGTTTGGGAACCTAGTCCTGTCAAGAACACATTCAGGATTGTGGGCTCATCAAACCCATGAGTGGGTGTCTTCCTTAGTAGCCCTTTGAATCGTTCCCAAGCTTGACCCAATGTCTCATTAAATCCCTGCTGGAATGATGAAATCTCTTGCTTCCCTTTTGTTACTTTGGATTGAGGGAAGTATTTGTTGCAAAACTTGGCAACCAAATCATCCCACAAAGTGATGCTATTTTCAGGAAATGAAGTGAGCCACTCCTTGGCATTACCTTCGAGAGAGAAGGGGAATAGGCTAAGCCTTATGAAGTCATCTGGAACACCTTGAAGCTTCACCGTGTTGCATATCTCCAAGAAACCGGTGATGTGTTTGAATGGATCTTCATGTGCCAGGCCATGAAATTGCTTGCCTTGCACCAAATGAATAAGAGCAGGCTTCACCTCCATGTTTGGTGCATTGATTTGTGGCCTAGCAATACTGTTGAACTGAAACGACCCTGAAAAGGTATTGAAATCCTCCAGAGTGCGTCTATCTTGCCCATCACCATCACCATTCACATTTTCAGCCATTTGTTCCACTTCCTGCTCAGCTGCAGGCACAATGAGTTGTTCAGGAGTCCCAGGAGCTGGAGATGCTTCTCTAGATGCCCGATTTCTTCTTCTTCTTCTACTGTTGTTTCTTCGGGCAGTCTTTTCAACTTCAAGATCTAAGAGGAGAGGTTCAGAAGATCGTGTGCTCCTAGTACGAATTGTGCCCTGCATACACTAGAGCCAATAATACTAGAGCACCAAGTTAGCCCACAAATGATGAGAGTAAAATTTATTTAAAATAAAAAAGAATATAAGAGTAAAGCTTAAATAAGTTAGAAATCACACAAAAGTAAAGTAATTAACCCGAAGTCCCTGGCAACGGCGCCAAAAACTTGTTAAGACTTTGGCAAGTGTACCAAATCGTGCAAGTAGTAAAACCGGTAAGACCAGATATCGTTTCCTAAGAGACTTCGGTATTACTTAACGAACGTATAATTACTAACTAACTCAAGCTAAAGAATGAATCCAATTTTTGGTTGGTGTTATGCAATGAAAGTAAATTTTATGCATAAGTAAAATTTGAACTAATTGGGGCCAAAACTAGTGAATATGAAAATGATTAATGACTATGTGAAATGAACATGTTGGAGAATGATTTCAACTAATTCCTTGCTATGCAAATGCACTGCAACACTCTTCTTCAATTACTTATTATTGTCACTACCTAAATTACTAAAACCCAATCCCTTGGTGAGATAGCCTAGGTTCATTTGATAAATCCCAATCCCTTGGTAATCCAACAAACTCACCCGCATTAAGAAAAGAAGTTTGCGACAACTAACGGTCCTAGCTCTATCCCTAGACATTATTTCCCTTAGGTGTGTAGTCTAGTTCAAGTTTCACCCAAAGTTTCCCAACCTTAAGTAAACCCCAAAATCAAGTTATGGTTGATCAAGTCATAACTAGCATTAAGTAAAAGATACAAACACCAACAAGTAATGAATGAAGCATTTTTCATTTAAAAGCAAGTGCATTTACATAAGAAGTTCTTAGTTTACATCATTCTCCAACACTAATGAACTTAGCTCTCCATTAATGGAGAGCTTGAGCTTACAATGGAGTGAAAATGGTGAAGATGAGACTCAAGGAGGAGGAAAGGAGAGCTCCCACTGTCCAAAACCAGCTCCAAGAGGTGTAGGAACGCTTCCCCAGGTCTCAGCCGCCAAGAAGATCCTAACCCTCGAAAACTGTATGCCTTTTATAGTTCTCAGGTGCCATCTCAGCAAGGATTCGCGCCCAGCACCCTTTCCTGGGGCGTCCAGTGCCCTCTGGGGGGCGCCCAGGCGTGAATAATGGGCAAAAAGTGCGAGTAGAAGGGCGCTAGGCGCCCTTCAGGGGCGCCTGGGCGTGAGAAATAGGAAAAAGTGCGAACTGAAGGGCGCTGGGCGCCCTTCAGGGGCGCCTGGGCGTCAGTTCTGCAGGCTTCCCTCTTCAATTCTTCATCTTTTTAGCTCCTCCTTGGTTCTCCACTCTTCAAAGCATGATTGTTCTTCCAAAGCACAACAAGTTCCTACAAAATGTGAAGTATTGGTGATGAAAACTACTGTGTATAACCTAAGCTGAGTTTATTCACAAAGTTAGATCATCCAAGAGGATTAAGCGTGTTTAAAGCTTCAGGAATGTTGATTTGGTATGACAATTGTACCATAGATAATGGTAATATTTACCGTTATCAGAAGTTCTCCAAGAACTCCTGGGCCACAAACGACCAATCTTTTATACTGGGAGATTCTCTAGGAACTACCTGGGCCACGGACAACCGTTCTGTTCTACTGGGAGATTCTCGAGGAACTCCTGGGCCACGAACAATCGTTCATGCCTACTGGGAGGTCCACAAATGAGCAACACCTAGAAGCACGCTCCCCAACACAACCTCCTTCAAACTCATAAGTCCTATAGTTAACCTCGGCTAAAACCGAACGGTTACCTTGGACTTGGGGGGCATAATATACAGTGTGATATCAAGGCCAAGCGGTTACGATATATCTTAGAATAGTCAAGAATATCTATTGAAAGATATTTAGCAACTAACCAGATTTTCAGGTAAGTCTATTTATATTATATTCTGTTTATATTTTATTCTGTTTATATTTTATTGGACTTATATCAATTTAAGGTCCATGAGACAAATTATAAATAGAGAGCCAGGGCCACAAGCCAGGTATCTTCTGATCACACCTTCAAATCACACTCCAATCACATTCAGAAATATTCTACAGTGATAACAAAATCACTTAATATTCAGCTAAGAGCCGAGGCTCTTCAATACACGCCTGACTTGGGCGTCGGAGTGCCTTTTGCAAGTACCTCCCCCTCTCCACCGGGAAGGCGACTGAACGGTCAAAGTTTAAAGATCACCGAACGGTTAGAATTTCAGATGATCGAGCAGCCCAGGAGGAAAGAAGACAAGCAGAGAACCCAGTTCAAGCATCGGAAAGCGACAAAGTCACGTCAGTCAGGTTAGTCTTTCGGTCCCACAAAATATCCACCGAAACAACTTCAAAATTCCTCGAATCTTTCTTCATTGATCACTTGATTTACTATAAATTTAATAGATTTATACACTTACTTAATGTTGATCAATAAGTAATAAATATTCATTCAGACACTCTTCAACCATTTATGTTTTAAAAAATATTTGAGAATTCATGAGAAAACCTAACAAACTTATTTAGCTTGCGACATTCCTACCCCTCTTTCCTCTGTTCTCATTCTCAATTTACATAAATAAATAAAATTAGAATTGTTGGTCTATCCCAGTAGTGGTCAACCGCAAGTTTAAAATGTTAGGTATTTGGGTAAAAAGTACAGCTGAATAAATACATCAGGCCAGGAGTAGAAAATTACAATTTAATGAATTTATGAAGAAAAAGGTTAATTTTTACAACATATTTATGAAGAATAGTACACAACGTGTTTTCTCCATCAGCACCAACTCAGGAATCTACTTCACTTACAACCATACATATTTTTGCAACATGTAACTCCATGACCAAATAATCATATATGTATTTCTAGACCTACATCTACACCACCTTACATCCATAATGAGTCTCTTCTTGTGAACTTTGCCATAATGCCCTTTCTCTACTCCATGTCTAACCTATCATACAACGATAACAATGGAATAAAATTCACTACAAAAACAATGAGTTTTAGAAGGAGTTATTTTCCGGCAGTTTTGTAAACCCCGGAAAATTACCAGCGGTTCATAATAGAAACCGCCCAAAAGTGTTTTTAGAATAATTTTTCAAAAATATTTATCCAACTCGTTCCCTTCGCCTAAAATACTTCACTGATACATTCCTTTCAAAAATATCTACTACGCCTTCATTTCTGCTCGTAATTTTTCCCAAACCCTAATGCTCTCTCTCTCAATTCATTTATGCATTCATACATTTTCCTCCAAAAGTTTCCCATAATCATTTTCCTCCAAGCCCCGCACCATCTTCTTGTTGGTCTTCCCCTGCGTTGTTTTCGTCGTTGAGGCGTCGAGGCCTTGTGGTTGTGTAAGTTGTGTTCGCTCTCGGAATTCCTCGCATCCCGGTCACTTCATTTTCAATTTGTTTATTCATTTGTTTTCTTTCCTTTCATTTTCACTCTACGTGTTTGAACTTATGATTACTTTGGAATTGAAACGGTAGAAAAGCACGTTTTAGGTTTCTGATTAGTCTTGCGTTTTCTAAGAATATTAACGTATGAGAAGGGTGTGAAGTATGAGGAGGTGAGGCGAGGCAAGGCAAGGGGTGGGAATGATGAATCTCTTGAGCTCTGTTCCAACACAGACAGCGAAAAAGCCTTTTGGAACCATGTCTGCACTGTTGGAAGCAGATGTTCCTCAGGGATCTTGTTACACTTCAGAAATTGTGTTAATTTCCATTATACAGGCTGTGACATTGCATGAGCGATGCAAAGTTTTCAAGGGTGGAAGCACTGATTCATCTCAATTGCTATTTTCCTCGCAAACAACCAAGACAAAAAGAAAAGTAACTTTAGAGTGATCATTTGTGGTATTAAAAGCTCTTTACAGTTTATATCGGTGAGTCTCCTAATATTGTAGCTAAGGTATGGCTACTAAATTAGTATATCTTTTTATGTGTTAGTAATTTTATTTTCTTATAAGTAGTAAAATTTAAATATTTTACATCAAAGAAATAAATAAAAGCATAACTCAATTTCATTAAATAGAAGTTCAGCAGATTGAGATTTATTTTTATTCATTGAATGCTTACCATAGGTATCTTTGGTCCTATTCCAGTTCTAGACATTCAAAAGATCTTCAAGCACTTCACTTCTTAAAAACAATATAGTAAGTGGTTCTTTTTAATATTTGTGGAATCCAATATCACTTTATATTACAGTTTTCATTATTATCTTAAATTATTATTAATACAAAATATATATGAGAATCACTCATTATAACAGTCTTAATTTACTCGTTACATAATAAGTAAAGTAGTAACATTGTAAATGCGATTTATAAGATTTAATATCTTAGAGATATTATACTATTCTAATTAATAACTTATTATCTTAAGTTTTATTTACGGTCAAAATCAAATCCATTCCCTTCTTACAAATTTTTAGTTTAAGTTTTCTTTATTGTGGTTACTATATGATAATAAAGAAATCATATGTCAGTATCAAAACAGCCTGCAGCACAACAAAAAGATTGTAGCTAAGATTATAAGTGTATGCCTTGAACCACAAATGCTAAATGGTAATTGACACGAGTAATGTCCATGCTTTTGTCTATTTGATTCCATTATATCTAAATATTGTATGCTTAATCTAGGCGACGGTGTCATGTGAAGTTTATGTGAATATAAACCAGCAGAGAATTGTACATCAAGACTGCTTTCCCAAGGTGAGGATTTTCATTTCTCATATCTGTCTACCGTTTACAGTTTTGTCTCCATATTATAATAATTAAATATACCTTTTTATATGTACATGTTTGAGTAATATATTTCTTTTATCTCTGAGGGGCCTTTCACATCTCCAGTTTCTTGATTTAAGCTACAATTAATTACAAGGAGCGCTAGATATAAGTGGTTAGTCCTACTCCTATTCAGTCCTCAAATGCATTTGTTTTTCAAGTTAATGTAAGTGTTCTGTTTCCTTCAATAATTAACTGATTTGTTTGTTTATGTTCTTCCAAAACTTTAGAAATTGGTCATAGTACATGAGATTATAATAGAAGAGAAACTTTAGAAAAGGATGGTGTTTGGGACCCACTTAGAGTTACTTTGGACAGTTTTAGTTGCAGCAAACCCACTTAGAGTTACTTTAGAAAAGGATCCTTACAGAGTGTAGTGAAACACAGAGCATCACAGGACATAGTTGTGAATATGCACGGTTTCTCAAATACAGTTGAGGCAAGTTCTCCGAATGGATAACCATATTTCATATATAATATATTCAAGCACAATGCCCATTTTTTCTGAATGGTGTTCTCACTTCTCGAAAACAGCATTGTCCTTCAAATATACTGCCCAAGAACATTAAATTTCTTATTCTAAAATAGCATTTTACTTGCTTGCACCTGTTGTTTATGCAGTCAGCATCATAATAGTGATAATAGAAAGAAATGTTCATTTGATCTATCTAAGGAAACTAGAAAAGCAACAAGGAATATTCATTTGATCTATATTGCTATCAAGTGCAGTCATTTGATCACAAGGATTGTTAAGTTTGTCTAAAAAAGGCTATAGTAACAAAGTGTTAGAGAGATTTAGAATGAAAAAAATGCTCTCTTGGAGTAGTTCTAATTCAGAAAGGGGACAAATTTTGTCGAACTTGTACATTCCTTATGCGTCAGTCGTTGGGAGTTTGATGTATGCTAAAACTTGTACTCAACTAGATATCAGTTTCGTTGTTGGAATGTTAGGTTGATATCAAACTAATCCTGGAATGGATCACTGGAAAGATGGAAAGAAAGTTCTTAGGTACTTGCAAGCTACCAAAGACTACATGCTCACCTACACAAGGTCATATCATTTTGAAGTGATTGGCTACTCAGATTCAGATATTCCTGATGTGTGGATTCGAGAAAATCCACATTTAAGTATGTTTTTCTATTGGATGGAAGAGTAACTTCTTGGAAAAGTGTAAAACAATCAATCATTGATACTTCCACCATGGAGGCTGATTTTCTAGCATGCTTTGAGGCCACTATTCATTCATTGTGGTTGTGAAACTTTGTATCGAGGCTTGGTATTATTGACGATATTACTAGGCTGATAAGGATTTATTGTGATAATTCAATAGTCGTCTTCTTCTCTAAAAACAATAAGTACTCAAAGGGTGCAAAACACATGGATTTGAAGTACTTATCGGTTAAAGAAGAAGCGCAGAAACATAGAGTATCGATTGAGCATATTGGTATTGATTTGATGATAGCAAGTCCATTAACAAAATGACTACCATCTAAAAATTTTATTGGCCATGTTGAAAGTATCGACATTATGGATAAGTCTATATTAACATGAGGATGTTACCTATCTATATGCATATGTATAGTTATATGCTTGTACTTATATGACACTTCTGAATTTAATTAAAGTTATGTTTTTCTTAATTTTTTTTATCCACATTAAGTAATATACATGTATTATTGATTGTGTTAACATGTTATGCTTCTTTTAGAGACATGAAAGTTATAAGATTGATTTAAGTTGAGTTGGTTTGATTATGTAATACATGGAAGGAATGTTGTTGTTATGCCTTTTGTCTACCATCATTCAATCATTTCAATTCATCTAAAGGTGACAACATGATAATTCTAATGAATGGTGTGTACTTAAAGTTTAGTATTAAATCTTCTAAGTCATCATATGAACCAAGTGGGAGAATGTTAAAGTATTATAATTTAATACTTGGTTCATATAATTTAAAGAACAACTTTAATATAGATATTCTATGATGATTATTAGAATATAAATGTATTAAAGTTATGTGATTATTTTAAAGTTATTAAAATTAATCTCTATCTTCTCACTTCAAGAAAGACATTTTCAGAATTTATTAATGTTTTTAAAATAGTAGAAGTTAATGATAGTTACTTTTATTAAAAAGTGGAAAAGGTTATATTGACTTTAACAAAAGGAGACATCTTATCTCAATAATTTGACTTTAACAAAACGAGACATCTTATCCGAATAATTTTTTATCATCAAAAAGCTATTAAAGAGAAGTAAGGGAAGGAAAAACATTGTTTAAAATAACTTTCCAATGGATCCAAATAAATTTTTTTCTTTCGTATTTATGGATATGAAAATTTGTGAGAACCATAAAATTCAAGATAAGGTATAATTTCATAAATTGAAATACGAAATTGCTTACAAAACAAACATGAATTTCTTAACAGTAAGCTATACTCTAAAGAAAAACAAGGAAAGGATGGGAAAAAGTAAATAGCAATCAAGAACAGTGATCATGCTGTTCTCAAAACAACATAAATGACTTATTAGAAATCACATTACAACTTTCTTTACGAATCTAATGAGACCATGTTTCTTTGACTCAAACGCTTTTCTCATGTTCTTTGATTCACCATATATCAGATACACCGTTGTGTTCTTGACCACCAATCCATTGCCGAAATTTACAAAAATCTCTACCTTGTCTCCAGATTCTAAATTTGACATTATGTCATGCCAATCTTCATTTTTAAAAGAAATTACTGTGCCATGGTTTTGAATCTGGAATGTACACTTTGTGTAATTAACAATTAAGACAACAGTAAATTCAGGTTCAATGATTTCAGGGGTTGATAAATAAACAACACACAAAATCATTCCTTTCATGTCACGATCTTGAGGCACAGTGAAAGAAACAGAGTGTCCCTCACCCATATGGGCCAAACAATAAGGATCATTAACAGCTGGGAGACAAACATCACCAGACTCACTGCTTGCCAATACCTGCACCATAAGATAAATGGCTTGGTCATTTATCTAATTTTTCTATTCAAACTGTCTTCTATATAATCATTATATTAACATTAATAATTACAAAGTGGGCATTTATAATCAAACAAACAACAATACAGTACATAATCAACACATACAAATGGTAATTAATGTAAATAAATCTGATTAATAGTTTTTTTCTGTATGTATCATCATTACGTCGTTAGTAAAGTAAAGTAAGAAAGTATTGAAAGAAAAGCAAAATCACTTGATTAGTTGATTACCAAAATAAGAAACCTCTAGATGAGGTTCTATGACAATAGAAATTAAGCGTGCTAAAATTGATTATTGCAGTTTCAGCAAGGTATTTCATTAGGATTATTTTATGTTCTCTTGATTAATATCTAAAATGATAGTGAAAGTAAGAAACAAGGACAAAGGTAGAGCAGAACCTGATATATGTTATCGCTGACAGCATTGAAGAATTGATGGTATGCTCCAACACCAATCAAAGAACACCTCAAGTGCTGCTTTGAAATTCCTGTTTCTGTAATATTTGAAAAATATTCAACCAAAATATCTTTTACTTGCTTAGATAGTTGAAACTCGGTGTCACATTGGACCAAAACACTTCGAAGATTTTCCAGGCTGCTAAGCAATGATCCAATATCTTCCCAACTATTATCGATATCCATGCACAACGAATGAATATAAGATATGGGATTCATTGTTGGTGACATCCAAGACCGAATGATAGAAGGAAAAAAATTATGAGATAATCCCTCGAATCCTCGTAGGGATATATGTCCAATGCCTTTTGAGCTTACAATTGAAAAAGGAACATGTTTAACAGCTGTATTTTCAGCAATTAGAGTTATCAAGGATTCCAACTTTGCTATATCTTTTTCCTTTATGTCAATCTTGGAACAACCAGAGAGAATGAAAGTTCTTAAAGATTTCAAGTCATATATCTCTGTTGGAAGATTGTATAGACTTGTACAGTCTTTCAAATTTAGGAGTATAAGACTGTTGAGTGATCCAATAGATCGGTGTAGTTTGCGCAATCTTGAACAATATTTGAAAATGAGGTGTTCAAGACTTGGTAATCCGGTAAAGTCAGGGGTTGTAGTTAAATACTTGGAGTGACTGAGGTTAAGGACTTTCACCGATCTCAAAACCTACACCAAGATAGTTTTTCAATTTAGAAATATTTGAAGTAGAAATAAAAAAAGAAATAATAGGAAGCTAGTAATTTATTTTAATAAAGTTGTGTTTTAAAGAGAAGTGGGGTGGTAATAAAACCTGGGGTGTTTTCCAGACAAATCGAAGAAGACTGCGCTTTAAATCAATAGCTATTGCATCATGCTCATAAAAGTTTTTAGGTAGACGTTCTGAAGAAAACTCATGCAAACTGATCCATCTTAGCTTCTTAAGAAGGTATTGAGAATTTACAGTCGGTTGTACACTTATGAAGTTAATGAGAACTGAAGGCAGTTTCACAGGCATCCACTGCGTGTCTTCTGTCCCCTGTGATGAAAAGAGCAAATAAAAACTAATGTACTACAAGAGGAGAAAGAAAACGCTTTCAAAACCACATGTAAAGAATTTTTCTTACATATTTTGTATGCTTATCAAACCACAGTCGCCTGTTCTTCTCAAGATCCTTTACAAAATTTTCTTGAATAATTTGTATTCCGATTTTTTGTAGCAAAGGATGCATTCCTAATTTGTTGTTCTTGTTAATTTTGATGAGGCTACGCTCGATGAGAACTCTTATTCCATTATCAGCGTCTACTCCACAGCCATTTAGGATCTTTCTAACATAGGCTCTGCTCTTACCAACAAAGAAACAACATATATCAAGGAATATATCTTTTTTCATTTCATTCAGTGAACCTTCGATGCTTACTTTTATTATCTCTCGAACAGAACGCGGGCCTTCTATCACAAACAATAAACTGTTCCATTCTTGTTTCGTCTTTTCAAATAAAATACTTCCAATGACTTCAAGAGCTAGTGGTAGTCCTCTACAACAACTGACCACTCTTCTTGCAAGGTCTTTGTATTTTTCTTTTGGTTTTGGTTCTCTAAATGCGTGCCAACTAAGAAGCTCAAGGGACTCCTCTGTGTTCATTGGTTCTAACCAAAAGACAAAATTAGCTTGACCTGTCAGCGGTTTTTTATGTGTTACGATTATTACAGTTCCTTCAACGAGCCATTTACGACAATCCCTTAGGTCGAATAAATTATTAGAGTTATCAACATCGTCAAGTACAATGAGAACCCTTTTTCCTAAAAGTCTTTCCCGAATCATAGTTCTTCCCACATCAACGCTAGGAATCTCCACTTTTTGTTTTAGGACATCTAAAAGAAGTTGTTCTTGTAAAAGAAGAAGCCCTCTTATTCCCCTAACATGTGAAATATTTTCAATGAAACTTTTCTCCTTGAAGTTCCAATGAATTTGATTGTAAATGGCTTTGGCAAGAGTGGTTTTACCATATCCTTTCGGTCCACCTATTCCAATTATACAAACTTCCGTGGATTTAGTTTTGATAGTTCGAATCAGATCTTCGACGTATAATTGTAATCTAACTGGAAATTTAGTAGCAGATAAGACTGGTAAATTAAGAACGCTCTTAACAATTTTCTCCACTAGTTCAGCATCATTCCTTCAAATTCAAGAGCAATTATAAAAGAAGTCATGTATTAACAAAATTAAATCCGAGGATTTAAAGATAGTTGATTGAGTGAGTGATGTACCTATGATTGCTCTCATCCCATCCAAAGAAATTTGCAGCTTTGGTGAGTACATGACTCCACCTGGACATTCCATGCTTCAGTTCTTGTCCTGAAAATGTTTGTCGTGCAGTTGCCCTCAAGGCTTTTCCAAAGTATCCCTTTTGAAGACGTACATGAGATGGCTGAATTTCATAATATACAGGCAGAACATGTCGGCAATAAGTTTGGTGCCATTTGATGATTTGTAGAAGCTGATTAAGACACCAAGCAGATTGAGAATAGGTTTGGGTGAAAATAACAATTACTACACGACAGTGGCTGAGAATAGGTTCTTGGATGTGAGTTGTCTTTACTGCATTGGGGTGATGAAGGAAAGTGGTGAGACCAACAGTAGAGAAGGCAGAATTGAGATGAGAAACAAATTTTCTGTGGATGTCTTCTCCAGTGAAGTTGATGAGCACATCGTACTTCCGTGGTAGTTTGTATGATGAGGAGGCGATATCCATGGAAAGGAATTTATGAGAGGTGAGGAAGAGTTAGAAGAAAAAACAATACTGCAAGACTGTGAAGGAGATGAATGAATCTTAAAGCAATTATATAGTTTTAATCTTTTATTAATAAATGTTAAATAAAATGTTAACACATATAATGACATTTGAATTTTTATCTAATTATTGTAATACTGTTAAGTCAACATATATAACTGTTTGGTTTTTGTTTAATAACTTGGAAGAGTGTTGGTCACATTTTTGTTGGACTTTTGCAGTACGTCATACCACCATTGAATAGTGTCGTACAAATGTCTTAATGAGTGTCCCTACAAGAAGAAGAAAATTCCACACCACGCGGTGTGATGGTGAAAATAACAATTATACAGTTTTAATCTTTTATTCATAAATGTAGAATACAATGTTAACACATCCATCGTCATATTTTAATTTTTATAACATTTTTGTTGGACTTTTGCAGTACGTCATACCACCATTGAATAGTGTCGTACAAATGTCTTAATGAGTGTCCCTACAAGAAGAAGAAAATTCCACACCACGCGGTGTGATGGTGAAAATAACAATTATACAGTTTTAATCTTTTATTCATAAATGTAGAATACAATGTTAACACATCCATCGTCATATTTTAATTTTTATAACATTTTTGTTGGACTTTTGCAGTACGTCATACCACCATTGAATAGTGTCGTACAAATGTCTTAATGAGTGTCCCTACAAGAAGAAGAAAATTCCACACCACGCGGTGTGATGGTGAAAATAACAATTATACAGTTTTAATCTTTTATTCATAAATGTAGAATACAATGTTAACACATCCATCGTCATATTTTAATTTTTATAACATTTTTGTTGGACTTTTGCAGTACGTCATACCACCATTGAATAGTGTCGTACAAATGTCTTAATGAGTGTCCCTACAAGAAGAAGAAAATTCCACACCACGCGGTGTGATGGTGAAAATAACAATTATACAGTTTTAATCTTTTATTCATAAATGTAGAATACAATGTTAACACATCCATCGTCATATTTTAATTTTTATAACATTTTTGTTGGACTTTTGCAGTACGTCATACCACCATTGAATAGTGTCGTACAAATGTCTTAATGAGTGTCCCTACAAGAAGAAGAAAATTCCACACCACGCGGTGTGATGGTGAAAATAACAATTATACAGTTTTAATCTTTTATTCATAAATGTAGAATACAATGTTAACACATCCATCGTCATATTTTAATTTTTATAACATTTTTGTTGGACTTTTGCACTACGTGATACCCCATGGGTTGGTCATCAATGGACTTTTAATGTGTCGGTATTATGTTGACTTTAACTTGTAGTATAATTATAATCGCTTTCGCTTTAAATTTTGAAGTAATTTGTCTTTTGAATGATAAAAAAAAGATATTAATATGTAATTGTTTCTAAACATTTATAAAAATCTGGTAAATTTTCCATCTTGTTCATATTTAATCCTATTACGATAGAAAAGAATAACTCTCAATAAGAATATTCTTTTCTAGTGACGAATATTCTTTTTCCATCTTCTTGATGTGTGCTGGATTTGAATTTTAAAATACTCTTTTCCATGTCGAGATACTATTAAATTTAACTAAAACTTTTGAATTATATAAACAAGTTTCGAGCTATTCAATTAGTTTAATTATAAAATTTTAAGCAGAAAAAAAAATTCCATCATGCCATAAATTGTTTTTAAAACTAATAAAAAATATGTCCCTGGTCAAAATATAAAAATTTTGATTAGTTATTTTTTTTACAAAATTCCATAATCCCCTTGTATTCTTTCGCTTCATAATAAATAAACAGTTAGAGAAAAGGAAAGATTGAAGAGAATACGAAAAGTTATTAAATGCATAAGGTTAAACTCATTCAGAGGTTTCTATTGTGTTTTTGTCCCACTTACATCTTCGTTTTTTATTTTTTGCCAATTAAGTCCCTAAGATTGGAAAATTGAAAAAATTTGATCTCTGTCGTTAAATCAAATTAACGAAGTTAACTTTCAACTTACCTGTGAGAGTTAGGTGGAAAATTATTGTGATGTGGCGTGCACAGAACCTTTTACGTGGATTTTATTATACACGTGGTAGTAAACTTAAAAAATTGGGTTTTTTTTAAAGATTTTAAAATTAAGGTTATTTTAAAATAGAATTAGGATTGAAGTTGTATGACAAATCCAAAGCTCAGTGTTTTACAAGCACAATCTCCAACAGAAACCCTGATTCCCAAATCCAAACCCTAACAGATTGGGATATGTGAGTGCTTGAATCATAGTTGTTTTCAGAATCTGTTTTTGAGTTTAAGGGAAATATCACATTTAGGGGGAGAAATTTTTGTTTGACATATTAAGTCACGATCTTGTGATTCCTGGTACCCATTTGAGGGGGAGATATATAAGGTTGTTAGATACCTTATTATTTATCCTTGCTCTGGTATTTCATCATGTATTTGCCTCTCATTTTATAAAATTTCAAATTCTATAATATTTGAATTGCATCGTTCTTTTGTTGAGGGTAAGAGCCATTTAAGGGGATGTCTTTATTTTATGGCCTTAAAAGAGAATTGGGAGTAACAGATATGTCTTAGAAGTAAAATTCATAACAATTTTGAGTTTTTCGTAAGTCTAGCATATTCAATCGATTATTAAGAGGCTATAATCAATTATTTCGAGCTGTTAAAAAAGTCTTAGATTCTCAAATAATCGATTATTGCAAGGCATATTCAATTATCATCTCGTTCTTTTAATTAAGTCGGTTGCCTGGTGTAGTTACTGAAAGGTGCATGCTTTGTCGTTCGGTTATAGTTGTGATATGTACTGAACAGTTCATATGGTACATTAAGTTTTTTTCTTCTTGTTATCATTTCTTGCATAAATTGATTAATTAAGGGGGTGCCTTTGACTTCCTTTTGCTTATGATCAAAAAGGGGTGAAAGTGTTTTCAAGTAGTGCGATTACATCTAATATGTTTGTTTTGTAAGTCTGTTATATTTGTAGGAAATAAAAAATGCTTTTAAAACAAGGGATTTTTTATCATCATAAAAAAGGGGGAAATTGTTACCAATGAGGAGAATTGGTGTCATAGAGATAATGATTTTGATGATGCTACAAAGTGAAAAATATGAAGACCTCTGTATTAAGTTTTAAAAGCATATTTGCATGATGATCAACGAGGAAAAAGAACAACAGTATAAATGAAGACTGTACGACCTTGAACACGTTGAGCACTTGCCGAAAACAGCTCAAGATCGAATGGTTACTCACAAACAGTTAAAGACCGAACGGTCAAGAACACTGCTCATTACCCAAAAGCTCAAGGGACTCCTCTTCGTTCATTCGCCTTACCCAAAAGACAGAATCACTTCCTATCAGCGGTTCTTTATTTGTTGATGTAAGGATTATAACAGTTCCATCGACGAACCATTTACGACAATCACATATGTTGAATAAACTAAAGATAGAAACATCGTCAAGTACAATGAGCATCCTTTTCCCAGAAAGTCTTTCCCGAATCATAGTTCTTCCTACATCAATGCTAGGCATCTCCACCTTTTGTTTTAGGACATCTAAAAGAAGTTTTTCTACTAAACGAAGATGTTGTCTTATTCCGCGAACTGTTGAAACACCTTCAATGAAACTTTTGTCTTTGAATGTCCGATGAATTTGATTGTAGATCGCTTTGGCAAGAGTGGTTTTACCAGATCCTCTCTCTCCACCTATTCCTATTATACAAACTTTCGTGGAATTATTCTCGATAGTTTGAATCAGATCTTCCACGTATGATTGTAATCTAACTGGAAATTTAGTAGCAGACAAGACTGGTAAATTAACAACGCTCTTAACAATTTTGTCCACTACTTCAGCATCACTCCTTCAAGTTCAAGAGCAATTATAGAATAAGTCATGTATTAACAAAATGAAATCAGAGGCGTAAAAGATGGTTGATTGAGTGAGTGATGTACCTGTGATTTCTCTCATCCCATCCAAAGAAATTTGCAGCTTTGGTGAGTGCATGCCTCCACCTGGACATTCCATCCTCCAGTTCTTGTCCTGAAAATGTTTGTTGTGCAGTTGTCTTCAAGGCTTTTCCAAAGCCACCCTTCTGAAGACGTACATCAGATGGCTGGATTTCATAATAAACGGGAAGAACATGTCGACAATAAGTTTCTTGCCATTTGATGATTTGTTGAAGCTGATTAAGACACCAAGCTGATTTAGAATAGGTTTGGGTGAAAACAACAATTACTACAGGACAGTGGCTGAGAATAGGTTGTTGGATGTGAGTCGACTTCACTGCATTGGGGTGATGAAGGAAAGTGGTGAGACCAACAGTAGAGAGGACAGAATTGAGATGAGAAACAAATTTTCTGTTGATGTCTTCTCCAGTGAAGTTGATGAGCACATCGTACATCCGTGGGAGTTTGTATAATGAGGAGGCATTATCCATGGAAAGGAATTGATGAGAGGTGATCAATAATTAGAAAGAGAAACTAATAATGCAAGACAGTGAAGGATGTTAATATGTAATTGTTTTTAAAACATTTGAAGTAATTTTGTCATTGGAACAACAGTATGATAAAAAAAAAAAAGATGTTAATATGTAATTGTTTTTAAACATTTCCAAAAATCTCGTAGAATCTCCATCTTGTTCGTATTTTATCCTATTACGATAGAAAAGAAAAAAATACGAAAGACAAACAAACAAAATAAATCGAGATGGAAAAGAGAATAAAAAAAAAAGAAGAAAACATAAAGAAAGAGAATAAAATAGCCTTACTTGATCCCTCACAAATTTAATTATTTAGAACTTCACACAACTATTATACCAAAATTTGATACATGGAAAGGCACTTACAGATAAACGGCTAAGAAACTTTAATTTGGGCTTAAAAACTCAAAACTCAAAATTTGACTTTGGGGTATCAAACAGGAAATTGGGTGACATTGTTTTTTGTCATCAATATTTTAAGGTGGTGCAAATATTAAATGCAAACATAAAATATATAGCCCAATTAAGCTTGTATGGCCTGAAAACCTATAAAATTAGGCTTTTACTTCATGCACCCAACAATTTCTTTATTCCTGAATCCCTAAAAATTTGGTACAAAATTTCTTTATTTCACTCCCAAATTATATATTTCAAAAGTTTTCCGGAACAAAGATTTTGCCATTTTTGAAATAATATTTCTGAAATAAAATTTTCTGAACAGAATTTTCAGAATGAAATTTTTAAAATGGGATTTTCCAAACAGAATTTTCAGAATGTGTTTTGAAATAAATATTTCAAAATGAGATTTTCGGAAAGGATTTTGCAAAACTCATAATATCTTCCGGAACACTTAAATGAAATGTATTATGAAAATATTTTTTCGAAATACATTGTAGAAAAATATTTTCAAATTGATCTTTTTTTTTTCTGCATTTTTTCTCTTTTTTTTTTGTAGTGTTTTCTTTCTTCTTCTTCCTCTGAAGCATTTGTTGGAAGTCCCACATCGACTAGAGATAAGACCAATTTATAATATATAAGTGGGGTGCAGACCTCACCTTACAAGCTGGTTTTGTGGGGTTGAGTTAGGCCTAAAACCCACTTTTATCATGGTATCAGAGCTATGGTTAGAGTCTATCCTAATGATATTTGTTGAACGTATTGTTCGAAGTCTCACATCGACTAGAGATAATAATTCTGGTAAGTGCAGACCACTTTTCATACCTCTACATAATACAGTCTTTGCCCATGATTTGATGGAAGCCAATTTTGAGAAAGATAAGAAAGGGAAAATCATTGATGATCCTTGAAATGATGTGAAGTGATTTTAATCAGTTTTTCTATGCTATCATTTTATTGGATTTTCAAAATCTTTTGATTTTAATATTTTAAAATATATCAATAATTTTTTAATATATTAAAATTTAATTATTTTAAAAACACACTAAAGAAACAATACCACAGGTTTAAGAGAAACTTTGTACTCAGAATACATTTGTCATAAAATCACACTCCAAATATATAGTATTTTTTTTTTTAGTTTTAAGTGTTTTGAGAGTTTGAAGTTATTAATCTATACTCTTATTTTTAAAGAACATGTTACCTTACTTATTCAAACAATATTACATTATTTTTTTTTGTTATTTATCATAACTGAAACACCCAATAAAAACTTTCATAATTCTACCATAATTCTTGACTTAATTTCTTTAAGAGTAGATGGATTATTCTTATTCACATAAAAATCTTATTAGTAGTTTGTAATTTTTATTTCTCAACTTTAAGATAGTTTTTTTACTGTGAGCAAATGACCCACTCACGTTTCCCCCATACACTTATAAACCTTAAAAAATAGTAATAAACAGTGATTCTCACCCAAAATATCTTTTACTATACAGAAGATTTTAGAAAATAAGTCTACATGTTAGTAAGATTTTTCCAAAATCAAGAGGTCTATATATTTCACTCTCTGAGATAAGATCATATTATAATATATAAATGGATATAAACCATAAAAAATTGAATTAAGTTAAAGTTTATTTTTTAATATAGTATAAGGATTGTTTATTTTTTTAATATAGTATAAGGATTGTTTGAAGTTTATCTTAATGAGAATTTTTGTTTGTTATTATATTGTGTTGCTGTTAGATTTTTTAACTATTATTAATGAAAGTGATGTTATTTGGGCCTGTTCTGAAGTCCAGCCCACTTCCTTTTTTGTCTTTTATTATCTTTGTTGTATAATGTACAAAAACCATTCATTCTGTTTTTCTACTGTGTTTTTCCTGTCAAACACGAAAAGGGTTTTTCCCAGCTTCTATTCACTGTTCTTCTTCTTCATCCCTTGCGTGTAAGTTTCTGCTTCTCCTTTGATTTCTTCTTCTTCTTCTTCTTCAGTTGATTGCTTTTGTTTCACCATGAATTGCATTATTTGTGCTTTAATTGTTTGTTACTTGAACAATTGCATATACCATTCTGATATGGTATCAGAGCTCTTCCTTTGAAGGGCTCTGCTGCGCATTCTCTGTTCTTTTCTTTTTTTCTCTTCTTTTTCTTTCTTTCTCCGTCTCTTTTCTTGTTCTCTTTACCATGACAGAAGTCAACAGTTATCTCTACCTTCATCCGAGTGAAAATCCTGCCATTTCTCTTGTCTCGCCCGTTCTTGACGATGCAAACTATCATTCTTGGAGCCGCTCGATGCTGACTGCTTTAAGTGCCAAAAACAAGATTGAGTTTGTTCTTGGCAATCTTCGTCCACCTGCAACAGATAAGCCCGAACACGCTGCCTGGATTCGAGGGAATAACATGGTTGTGTCATGGCTTGTCCATTCCGTTTCTACGAACATTCGTCAGAGCATAATTTGGATGAACAAGGCTTCGGAAATATGGGCTGATATAAAGAATAGGTTCTCTCAAGGAAGTTTATCTCGCATCTCAAGCCTTCAACATGATATCGCTACCCTTCATCAAGGCGACCTCACCACTTCTGATTACTTTACCAAACGTCCCATTATGTGGGATGAGATTGAAAATTTCCGGTCAGAACCTGTCTGTACCTGTAAACCTGATTGTGATTGTCAAGTTTTGAAAATCTTGAAACAAAGAAAGCAGGAAGATCAAGTTATGCAGTTCTTACGTGGGCTTAATGATCGGTTCAACAATGTTACTTCTCATGTGCTCCTTTTGGATCCCCTCCTGGACATCACCAAGGTCTTTCCTTAGTGGCCCAGCAAGAAAGACAATTTTCTTCTGGAAATCTTGTTGCAGCGGCCAAGATTCAAGATAACAACAATTCTAATAATGTCACCGCTTACACCGCTTCAACCTCTTCCACCGCTTGCAATTATTGTGGCAAATATGGGCACAGTGAAGCGGTTTGCTACCGAAAAAATGGTTTTCCTAATCAAGACAGAAACTCCAGAAACATTCAGAATAATAGAAGACAATGCACTCATTGCAATAAGAGTGGCCATACTGTGGATGTCTGCTATAAAAAGCATGGATACCCTCCATGACATAAACTCCACAACAAGAGTGCTCAGATTCACCAAATCTCTGTTCAAGAAGACAATGGAACTTCTAAAGACAACAATTCTGACAATACAGAATCAATTCGTCTTACATCACAACAGTTCCAAATCTTGGCTAATCTCTTCAAAAACCATAATCTCAACGACTCCTCTACTTCAACCCAAGTTCATCACATTGGCTCTGTCTCTGCTAACCAAGCCTTTTCAGGTAATATTTGTCCTACTCTTACCTCTAAATCCTTTAAAAGTAAATGGATTCTTGATTCTGGAGCTACAGACCATATAAGTGTTTCGTTAAAAAGCTTTTCTTCTTACAAAAAAATTAAACCTATTCAAATTGCTTTACCCAATGGTACTATTGTCTCTTCAGAATATTCTAGAACTGTTAACCTCAACCATAAGATCCAACTCTTTGATGTTCTTTATGTTCCACAATTCTCGTTTAACCTTATTTCAATATCTAAACTCATCTATTCTACTAATATTGAACTGACTTTTTCCTTACATGGCTGTACTATACAGGCCATTCAGACCAAAGAGAAGATTTCTATAGTTAAACTCACTGGTGGCCTATATGTTTCAGATTTTTCCTCAAATTTGCCCATTGTCTATTCTGTTAACAATACTGTAAATGATACTGGCCTATGGCATATGAGATTAGGACATCCTTCTGATGTCAGATTGCATACTCTCAAACTGAAATACCCTTTCATTGTTCATCATCTTACATACATATGTGATACTTGTCATCGTGCTAAACAAAAAAAGTTACCTTTTCATGATAACAACTCTAATACAATGAACATTTTTTTATCTTATTCGTGTTGATATATGGTGTCCTTGTAATATTGTTTCTATGCGCATTTTTAAGTATTTTCTGACAATTGTGGATGATTTCTCCCGATATACTTGGTTGATACCCATGCCTAATAAATCTGTTGTTAGAAAAAAAATCATTGATTTTATTACAAATATAGAAAACCAGTTTTCAACCACAGTAAAAACTATCTGCACTGACAATGGGATTGAATTTGCCATGCATAATTTCTTTTCTTTTAAAGGCATTAACCATCAAACCACTTGTAGTGAAACCCCACAACAAAATGGTATTGTTGAGCGAAAACACCAGCATTTGTTGAATGTCACTCGTTCACTTCTTTTTCAAGCTAATTTACCTACTATTTTATGGTGTTTTGCTGCTGAATACGCTACCTTACTGATAAATTGCATGCCTACTCCTTTGCTTAACAATGCTACTCCATATGAAAAATTAAATGGTAAACTTTATGACATATCTGTTTTACGTGTGTTTGGTTGTCTTTGTTATGTCTCCACCTTAGCTGCCAACAGGAAGAAACTCGATGCAAGAGCAGTTCCTGGTGTTTTTCTTGGCTTCAAACAACACACAAAAGGTTATCAATTTCTTAATTTACAAAGTCATAAGATAGATGTTTCTCGTAATGTTATGTTTCATGAAGATTGCTTTCCATATACTTCTTCTCACAATAGTATTCATGATTCTAACTCTCTTTCTCTCCCTATTCCTCACAATTATCACCATGATTATGACAATGTTAATTTTCCTAATAATCGTATTCTTGTGCCAACTCCCAATGACCCTATCATCAACACTAATGAGGACAACATGGAAGTACAACACACTGCTGATCCTTATCAACCTACGGCCTTTAGTGATGATGTCAACATTGTTCATGAACACAATGATACTATCAGACGGTCAACCCAGTCCAAACGTCCTCCAGCATACCTCACGGATTTCCAAACTCACAACATCGCTAGGTATCCTATTACTGATTTCATCTCTTACAACAAGTTTTCCTCTGATTTCAGGAACACTGTTTTATCTATTTCCTCCACCACTGAACCTCGCACTTACAAAGAAGCGTCTAAAATACCTCAGTGGACCCAAGCTATGCAAGATGAACTCAAAGCCTTAGGAGTCAACAACACTTGGATCATTACTGATCTTCCCCTAGGAAAAACTGCTATTGGATGCCGATGGATATACAAAATAAAACATAAGCATGATGGGTCAATTGACAGATTCAAAGCCCGTCTTGTTGCTAAGGGATACACTCAGCTTGAAGGCCTTGACTACCTTGAAACCTTTGCTCCTGTTGCCAAATTAACTACTTTACGCCTTCTCCTTGCCATTGCTGCCTCTAATAAGTGGATCTTAAAGCAACTTGATGTCAACAATGCATTTTTGCATGGTGACTTACATGAAGAAGTCTACATGCAACCTCCTCCTGGTCTCCCTATTCACAAGCCAAATCAAGTGTGCAAACTTCAAAGATCTCTATACGGGTTGAAACAAGCTGGTCGACAATGGTATGACAAACTTTCTACTTTTCTCTTGTCAAATAATTACATACGTTCCAATGCTGATCACTCTCTTTTTCTGAAACATGATACTTGTCATACTACTACCATCTTTATATACGTGGATGACATTGTTCTTTCGGGCAACAACGCCATCGAGATACAACACATCACCACCTCTCTTGACAATCTCTTTCATATAAAAAATTTGGGTGATCTTACTTATTTTCTCGGTTTGGAAGTCGCTCGGAATAGTTCTGGCATTCACCTCAGTCAAAGAAAATACATTCTTGATCTCCTGACAGAAGCTGGCATGCTTAATTGTGCCCCTATGCCCACTCCTATGGCACACTCCTCTCAGTTATCTAGTCAAGGAGACCTCCTCAATGATGAAGACGCATCTTCCTACCGTAGACTCATTGGACGACTTATATATCTCACAAACACCAGACCAGACATAACTTTCTTTGTCAACAATCTTAGTCAATTTGTCTCTGCCCCTACCGCTCTACACCAACAAGCTGCCAACCGCATACTTCGTTATCTAAAAGGTAGTCCTGATAATGGCATCTTCCTACAAAATAAAAACACCAATCAACTCAAAGCTTATAGCGATTCCGACTGGGCTACCTGTCCTGAATCAAGAAAATCCATCACTGGCTATTCCATCTACTTCGGCAATTCTATAATTTCTTGGAAATCTAAAAAGCAACAAACTATCTCTAGAAGTTCTTCTGAAGTTGAGTACCGGGCTCTAGCTCATGTCACTTGTGAACTACAATGGTTGACTTGCATCCTTCAAGACCTTCGCATATCCATTGCTCCACCTGCTACTGTCTATTGTGACAATCGTTCAGCTATTCAGATTGCCAACAATCAGGTGTTCCATGAACGCACCAAACATATAGAGATCGACTGTCACATTGTTCGGGAAAAGATCAACAATGGCCTCATAAAGTTGCTTCCCATCTCTACCAATGAGCAAGCTGTTGATCTCTTCACCAAGCCTCTCGCTCCATCTACCTTCAAGTATCTCAAATCCAAGCTGGGTATGACTGATATCTATTCCCAGCTTGAGGGGGGATGAAAGTGATGTTATTGGGCCTGTTCTGAAGTCCGACCCACTTCCTTTTTTTGTCTTTTATTATCTCTGTTGTACAATGTACAAAAACCATTCATTCTGTTTTTCTACTGTGCTTTTCCTGTCAAACACGAAAGGGGTTTTTCCCATCTTTTATTCACTATTCTTCTTCTTCATCCCTTGCGTGTAAGTTTCTGCTTCTCCTTTGATTTCTTCTTCTTCTTCAGTTGATTGCTTTTCTTTCACCATGAATTGCATTATTTGTGCTTTAATTGTTTGTTACTTGAACAATTGCATATACCATTCTGATAATTAATATTTAATTTCAAATTAGAAATTGAAATTTATAAGATTAAATTAGATTTATTAATTATACTTGAAATTATTAGAGAATTTAAGTTTAAAAGTTCTTAGAAGTGTTCATAAGTTTAAGAATAAGAAGTAAGTTTCAATATATTTTTTTTCAAGCATGGGGACTAAAAAATTTCTCTTTTTATTATGTTGTTCCCATGAGGAGGAGTGAGATGGACTTGGCGTTCAAAGTTCTCTTATTCTATTTTACATCATTTTGATTGGATAATTTTGAGGACCGAGTTGGATAAGAAGCTTTTTTTTAGTTTAGTATAAACATGTTTGAATATTATTTTGGTTTGTTTTTGCATAATTTGTCAATGACATTATATTAACTTAATTCTCGAGATGTGAGAGATCTATCAATTTTTAATAAATTTAATTTTTTTTAAGATTTCATTAATTATTGATAAATGTGTATGAAATAATATCAACACAAACTTTTTATTTTTTTCATAAGTAATTTTTAAAAAATTTTATAATATTTTTTTATAAATCAACTTATGCAAAAGATATTTTTAGTTTATAAAACAAAATATTTTTTCTCTCGTAAAACATATTAGGAAGAAAATCACCTCAATATAAACTAAAGTTAATCTGTTTTTCTTAGAAATTTAGTAGAGAAATTTTCTCCAAACATTCTCTTTGTCAATAAAGAACACATTTTTCCATTATAATATTGTGATATGAACACTATTTTTTATGGGTATATCTTATAAATTATAGAGGCTGTCGGAGTTGATGTTGGTTGAACCCATGAATTTTTTTATGCATTTTTTATTCTGAAAAACACGTTTAACAAAGCTGTTTACAACTCTTGCCAAACAAAGGATTTCAGTTCCAACTTTTTTTTTTATTTTTCCACATATGGAAAATGGTATCCCTTTTCAAAAGTCTTGCCAATGGTGTGAAACCAAGTTGTAAAAGGTTAATAATTATCATTCGAAATTTCATTAAAAGGTGGTAATCATTAGTTTTATATAATTAATTTTAGTCAAAATGTTACATTTACCCAAAGAATAATGTATCTAGATTAAATTTATATTCTTGAAATCAATTTCTGTTAGTGAACCATATTAGATAACACCAACTTTCCTTGATTTTCAAATGGTAAAGAAATTATTCTTATTAAATGCATCTTTGAGTACTACTTTTAATTTCTTAATCATAATAAAAAATTGAAAAATCATTATTATTTTTGCTTTGACTTTGAAAGGGAAATTAGAATCAATTATGAAAGAATGGAATCTAGTCTAAACACATAATAAATATGATAGATCCATACTTTGTGAACGGAAAATTACTTTATTAAGAAAAAAACATTTTAAACACTAAAATGAAGTCTCATGTGTGTTTGGCGAAATGCATAGTCAGTTTTACAGTTTTTTATACTCTTGTAATGCTATTTAATAGTCCTAGTCATTATCTAGTTGACGGTGAATAAAAAGTTATCTTCTACTTTCATCTTTATATTCACAAAGAGTCCAACATTGTGGTATCAGAGCTCCATCACGGGGCCTGATCCTACATAGAAGTCGCAGTCTTCTCAGCACAACAAGCCATGGCGTTAGAAAGCTCATTTGTGCAGCCTGCTATATCGAAGTTTGACGGACATTACGACCACTGGGCACTGCTCATGGAGAACTTCTTGCGTTCAAAAGAGTATTGGGGGCTGGTGCAGAATGGCATACCTGTATTTGCAGAAAGCACAACGCTTATAGACTCACAAAAAAAGCACATTGATGATAAAAAATTAAAAGATTTGAAGGCGAAGAACTATCTATTCTAAGCATTAGATCGTTCGGTCCTAGAGACAATTCTTAAGAAAGATACATCAAAGGATATATGGTACTCATTGAAACAGAAGTATCATGGCACTTCACGAGTCAAGCGTGCCTAGTTGCAAGTACTTAGAAGAGAATTTGAAATCCTTCACATGAAGGAGGGAGAATCTGTGAATGATTATTTTGCTCACACACTTACTATCGCGAACAAGATGAAAGCTAATGGTGAAGACAAAGGTGATGTTGCGGTTGTTGAGAAAATTTTAGGATCCATGACTCCTAAGTTTGATTATGTTGTGTGTTCCATTGAGGAGTCTAAAGATACTGATACACTGACCATTGATGAATTACAAAGTAGTCTTCTTGTACATGAACTCTGCATGACGTCAACGTCTCAGGTGATGGAAGAGTAAGCCCTGTAGATTGCTCATGCAGATCAATGCACAGAACAGTGGCACAATCGAGGCGGTGGTCGTGGAGGCTTTGGATGACGAGGAAGAGGATGAGGTCGAGGACGCGGTAGACAAAGATTTGATAAATCCACTATGAAGTGCTACAATTGTCACCAACTTGGACATTTCAGTTGCGAATGTTCAAACCGAAGGAGAGAAACCAACTATGTTGAGAATGAAGAAGAAATGCTATTGATGGTCCACAAAGACATAACCAAGGCCACAAAGGACATTGTGTGGTTCCTTGACTCTGGATGTAGTAACTACATGTGTGGGAAGAAGGAATACTTTTCAAATCTTGATGAAACTTACAAAGATTCAGTCAAACTGGGCAATAATTCCAGTATGCTAGTAGTTGGCAAAGGCAATGTTCGGTTACACATGAATGGGACCACATATATTGTTACTGATGTCTTTTTTGTGCCAGATTTAAGGAACAACTTACACAGTATTGGTCAGTTACAAGAAAATGGACTTTGTATTTTGTTCAAACATGGCAAGTGCAAAGTGTTTCATCCTGAGCATGGCTTAGTTATAGAAACTAAAATATCTGCCAATCGCATGTATTTACTGCATGTCAGCTCTCCCTCAGCCAAATCTACTTGTTTTCACACTGTTATGGAGGATAAAATGCATCTTTGGCATTGCAGATATGGGCATTTGAGTTTTCAGGGTTTAAATACGCTTTACCAGCAAAATATGATATATGGTTTACCAATGATGAAAGCACCAACTAAACTATGTCAGGACTGTTTGATTGGGAAACAATCACAAGATTCATTTCCAAACAAGAGTAATTGGAGGGCTACACAGGTTTTGCAATTAATTCATGCATACATTTGTGGACCAATCACACCTATCTCTAACAGCAAGAAAAGGTATTTGCTCACCTTCATTGATGACTTTAGTAGGAAGACTTGGATTTATTTCTTAACTTCAAAGTCAGAAGCTCTTTCTGTTTTTAAGACTTTTAAAGTTCATGTTGAAAAAGAAGCTAATTCATTAATTAGAAGTTTGCGCACTGATAGAGGGGGAGAATTTATCTCTCAAGACTTCATCAATATTTTCTCTAACAATGGTATTCGTCGACAATTGACGACTGCATACACTCCACAACAGCGTGGGATTGCAAAGCGCAAGAATTGAACTATTATGAACATGGTGCGAAGTATGCTCTCAGAAAAAAAACACCTAAAACTTTTTGAGTTGAAGCTGCCACCTGGTTTGTACATATTTTGAATCAGAGTCCCACATGGTCGGTGTCAACACCCAATTTCGTCCGGGTAATTAGATAATAAAACTAGCTTTTATTTTTTTGACTTATTTTATTTTATTTTTTATTTTATTTTTATTTTATTAATTTTTGGTTTTACTATTTGATTTAATTGAACAAAAGGAAAAAAAAAAGAGAAAAGGAAAAAAGGTATAAATGAATGAAAAAAAAGTAAAAAAAAAGAAGAAAAAAAAAGAAGAAAAGAAATAGAAAGAAACGAGAGAAGAAAAACGTGGGGGGCCGGAGTGGGGGAAACAGGCGCGTGTGCTGATAGGGGAGACGAAAAACAGAATTTGGTGGGGGGAAAAGAAAAGACGGTTACGGAGGATGTTGAAAAAAAAAAAGCTTAACAGTTTGAGCACCAGAAAAAAGAGAGCATAGAAGGATCATCTATCATCATCCATCTTGAAGGGCATTGGATTTTGGTCTTCAGCTCTCGAATATTCATTCACAGCTCGAAAAAACTTGCTTCCTCAAGAGCAACTCTGCACATCATCAGGTAAACAATTCTTCGCGTTAACAGTCTTATGTGTAATGTTGTATACTGGATATTATTTCTCTGCTTGCCATGGTGTCATTGGAAAATATCACATCATCATCGCTTGAACTTCATCACCATTGTTCTCACATTCAGAGTTGGCTTTAGCTAGATTGCTCAGATTTTATTCCATTTTCTCTACTCGAAACTTCAGTGCTAAACCCCACCAAGCAACAACACAAACATCTTCATTATCTCGACATTCTTTTCTCAACGGCACTGAACCCTCTTTCTCAAATTAACCCAAAACCACTAACAATCCAAAATTATCTCTACAAAAATTGTACCATATCGTCATCTCCACCGGAATCATTATGTTCATCCCCTGGAACTCCACGGCTTTGTCCATTCCCTACTATCAACATACAAAAAATCCACAGTCTCATCCTCTACACTACAAGACAGAAAAATCATCTTTGTGACCAAACGCCCTTTACCTGCAAGGAAAAAAAACAACCAAATATCCAAACGTGAACTATAGGAACAAGAACCACAACCCAAAGCAGGGACCGATTTCCAGCACCCACACACACAGAGCTAAACTCAGAAACAGTTTCCCTTTTATTATTCATTCTGCATTTTGGAGCACGGTCCATTGTTGTTCCTAGCGACGCCAGTAGAGATGGCGCGAACAGGGAGAGAAATTGGTTCTTATCTGGTGGTGTGAGAAAGTGAAGAAGATTAGTGGCGCGCTGATGGAGGAGATGGTGGAGTCCACACAACGGTCATGGAGGTTCGCGATTTGAGGTGGCGTTTTTGGTTCGCGAAAAGGAGATTCACGTGGTGACTGCTATGGTTGAGTGACTAGGATTCACGGTGGCTTCGGTGGCCGGCGGAGGATGATGGCAATCGGTGTCACGGTGGCCGGCGGAAGGTGGCAATCGGTGTTGCGGTGTCGTTTGGTCGTTTGGCCGGCGGAAGTTGGAGGAGACGTCTTTTGAGAGGAGTCTGAGGATGGGTTTGGAGTTCTCTTCGAATGAGAACCTCCTAGAGGGTTTGGGGGTGGAAAACCCTAGGGTTTCTGAAGAGTGGATTTGGGCTTGGGTTTTTTTATTTTGTTTTTATTTTATTTTATGTTTTTTTATTATTATTTCCTACATCCCCGTTTTTGCTCTCATCACACCCTCCATTCCCTATCTGGCAAACAATAAAGGAAGCCTTGGGCTGGGCTAGTGGATTGGCTTTTCTTCCTGGCAACGAGAAATCCCTATCTGCACCCCACTTTGTTTAAAAAATAAGGGATTGGACCAGAGTATGCTATCTCAGGCTTCACCCTTTTTTTTTCGGCCATACACCCCTACGTTATTGGGCGGGCCTGTCCGAGTTATTTGAGATGCACCTCTGTTTTTATCTTTACACCCCTATGCTTATTGGGTAGTTCTTTTATTTTATTTCATTTTTATTTTTGTTTTTATTCTTTTTTTTTGTGTTTGATTGTTAATATTTACTACATGTAACCCCCTTTACATGATTTCCCCACCCCCATACCTTGTGTAAAATAAATAAACAAAATAAAATTAAAAAAAATAATGTTTTAAAGGTTCTCAGCACGTGTGTGATCGCACGCATCGTCCTCGTGCTGGGACCTTTTTTCCTTTTACAAATAAAAAAATTAAAATAATAATGTTTTAAAGGTTCTCAGCATGTGTGTGATCGCACGCATCGTGCTTGTGGTGGGACCTTTCTTCCTTTTACAAATTAAAAAATAATAATGTTTTAAAGATTCTCAGCACGTGTGTGATCGCACGCATCGTCCTCGTGCTGGGACCTTTCTTCCTTTTACAAATTAAAAATAATGTTGTAAAGGTTCTCAGCATGTGTGTGATCGCACGCATCGTCCTCGTGCGGAGACCTTTCTTCCTTTTACAAATTAAAAATAATGTTTTAAAGGTTCTCAGCACGTGTGTGATCGCACGCATCGTCGTGCGGAGACCTTTCTTCCTTTTACAACTTAAAATAATAATGTTTTAAAGGTTTAAGCACGTGTGTGATCGCACGCATCGTCCTCGTGCTAAGAACCTTTTTCCTTCTATATCAAAAAAAAAAAAAAAACAAAATACAGATTTCTCAAACAAATTTTCCAACCAACTTTGAAAGAACTACGTAACCCTGATTTCTCAGTTTGACTGAGAATACGTAGGAGCAAGGTCAATCCTTGTCGGGCCCAGAAAACTAAAAAATAATTTTTATTTCTTTATATTTTTGTTTTTGCGATAGTTAAACATTTTGCAAACCACATCTTTATTTGCGTATTTAATTAAAGGTACTGCCTTAGGGTAGGCGTTGTGGGGTGCTATTACCTTCCCACACGTAACCGACTCCCGAACCCGAATTTCGGTTTTCGCAGACCTTGCTTTTTTCTTTATGGGTTTTTCCATAGTTTTCCAGAATAAACTATGGTGGCGACTCCAAACTCTTTTCAAAACCGTTTCTTTTTGGATCGTCGTCCCGTCGCGATTTTCCGGTTGCAACAGATGGCGACTCCACTGGGGACCTCGAGAGTCAGGCCATCTAATTAGATGCGCGAATTCGATGTGGTTTTGCTTTGTGTTTTTCTTTCCCTTTTTTTGGTGTTTGAAATAATTGCATGCGATTTGCTTGTATATTGAACCCTAGGGTAGGAAACATGCTTATATCTGCCTGGGAAAATTTTCTGGTTGTTTTGCAGGTGAGGGTTTGGGTGCATTGCATTCTCCCTTCACACACACACCTTATGCATCTATTGAGTGAGGCCCTATACCCGGGTCTGAGCGTAACTTAGAATTAGAGGAGTTGTGTAGCGGTGTCACTCTGGGATGTAGTTCCTGTCTGGCTATCGTGAGAACTCCAGGTATAGTCTGTTCTCTTCACTTGTGTCTCCTCATCTAGTTGATTACTTGACTGTTGTGGAGATGCTATGAAGGGGGCCATAGCTCTAGTGACCTTTGACCTTTAGGTTTAGGGAACTATCCTGGTGAAATTGCATATAGATGACCTTGAACTCGAAGTAGTGAACCTTTATTAGGGCACGAAGGGAGAAGTAATGTTGTTTTACTTTATTATCATGCATCATATTTATACATCATTTAGTAACATGTTGGTTTTAGGGGAAATCACAGGTATACAATTGACTTCACACGAGATGGATGTTGACACAAGATCTGATGCTACAGGGCATACCAACTCCGCCATTTTAAGAAAGAAGACTAGCCTAAGGACACATGTTGGAAATTTGACCGGGTTGATAAATTTAGGCCGAAGACTAAAGACCATATAGAGAGAAGCTTTCGAGAGGAAATATGGGAATTTACTGAGTTTAATGGAGGTGAAAGTACAGTTGCCCGCTATTACAACTCTAGCTCAGTACTATGATCCTCCACTGAGATGTTTCACCTTCAAGGACTTCTAGCTGGCCCCAACTGTAGAAGAATTTGAGCATATTCTGGGCTTGCCATTAGAGGGTACCAAGCCATATCAACACTTGGAGCATCATGCCTCTGTTTCTACCCTTACTGCTATAATGAAACTACAGCCCAATGAATTGGAGAACCGGTTGATAACAAGACATCAAATGCGGGGGCTGACACAAGGATACCTTGAACAATATTTGCATGATCTGGGCGATAGGGAAGAATGGGAGACCTTCATGGATGTACTAGCCTTCGCTGTGTTTGGCATTGTTCTTTTTCCCAAGCTGGAGGACTTTGTAGATTACACTGCTATTGATGTCTTTGTGGCAAAAAAAACGAGATCAGAAAATCCCGTAACAGCAATCCTCGCAGATGTGTATGAGACTTTGAGTTTTTGCCATGAGAGAAAAGGGAAGAAGATTTTTTGTTGTTTGCTGGCATTATATGTGTGGATGATAGCACGAGTATTTAAAGGGGTAGTTGATGTTAGAAGTTCACCTGAGAATCTGTCGTATCAAGGAGGTAATGGGTGGGCTCTTTTCTTTGCCGGTTTGAGAGAAGGAAACGTAAAATGGCGCCTTCCTTGGCTGGAGGCTAAACCATCTATCCTATATTGTGGCAATTTTCCTAACGTACCCGTCATAGGTGCTAGGTATTGTATTAACTACAATCCTGTTTTGGTACAAAGACAGTTTGGATATCCTATGAAGGGAGCGCCTTCACCAGATTATCTCACAGCCTTTTTCATCTAATATGAGGACGGACATTGTACTGAAATGTTGAGGAGAATCAGAAGTGCCTGGGAAAATGTGGTGCGAGTAGAGAAGGACCTGAGGAGTGGAGTGATGGATAACAGGGTTAGTTATCATACCTGGATTCTGGAGAGGGTAAGAGAAGTCAAGTTGCCTTTCAAGCCCATCAATGATCAATCGGCGAGTGAAGGAACATCCCAAGCTCCAGAAAGTGAAGAGGTGAAGCATCTGAAGGCTGAGATGGAAAAATTGAGGTTGAGGAATGCTAGGTTGGAAAATGAATTACAGAGGGCGCATAATGATCTTGTGGATAGGAGGAATGATAATGAAGAAAAGTCACGGGCTTATGAAAACATTGTCAAAAGCCAGAAGGCTGAGAGGGATTATACATTTCGAGTGAAGCAGGATCTTGCGACCGCGAGTAAGGAATTATCCATGAGGGTGAATGAGAAGAATGTGGCTTTAGATGAAGGCAGGCAGTGGAAACAACTATATGAAGAAGCCAGGAGAGATAAAAGGGAAGCGCTAAAAAGACTAAGAGAAGCGCAGGTCTAAGTGCAAGAAGCGGGGCATCAAATGAAGGAGATGGCTACATCATTTGAGGCAGAGTTGAATGAGGAGCTCTGGAAGTTGGCAGAGGATGAAAAGGAGTATCGAGCCATGTTAAAGCAAATGGAGGATTACATCGAGGAGCAGGAGGAGCGGTGGAGGTCGATGGAGTTTGAAGAAAGGCATCAGGCCATGATAAAGCGAATGAAAGAACACATCGCAGAGCAAGAAACGGCTGTAAAGCATTGGAGGGAAAGCTTCTCTCAGTTGGCTGCTTTGGCAAATGGGGCAATTGAAGACATCCCCAGGATGGTGTCGAATGCTGAAGCAAGTACTCATTTTTATAACCCACCAGCGGAAATAGAATTGTTTATTAATCATTGTAAATGGTTGGTGGGAGAGATGAAATCTTTCATTGCCCGGGCGCGGGATTGATGTACATCAGAATTGCGTGTTTTGTTCCTTAGACGATGTAATGGATCAAATTTTCTTTAAATGAAATAGAAGGGATGTTTGTTTGGTATCGGCTTGTGTTAATTTTCCATCAGTAGTGTCATCGCTATCCTGTGATTTCCACTTATAACTATCATGCATCATGTTTTCTTTTATTTTGCATTTTTGCATCCTTATCTAATTTAATTTAATAAAAATAATCATCAGTACAAGTGAAAGAACAACGACAAATTTTCCACGACATCCATACAGGACCAGAGCTAACTCGAAGGTCATGGAGAATTGGGAGCAGTTGCATGAATCTATTAAGGTTGATGTCAACCAGTTGAAAGATCAAATGGCTCAAATCTTGGCAGCTCTCGAGGCCCTGAAGACTACTAGAGGGTCTACGCCTGCGCAAGTTGAGGGAAGTGCTCAGTATTACCCTCCGTTATTCAATGCTGGGGGTCAATCTGTTCCTTTCCCAACGTACGGATTACCTCCAGACTACACTCCACCCGGGGGAGAATACACAGAAGGGGAACATGCTTCATTCTCTTTCCCTATCACTGCCAACGTACCACCAATCGGTACTCAGGGACATGTTGTAATGTCCGCACCCATGGTAAGTGAAGGAATGAATGCAAACACGTCTGATGGGATCCGGGTAACTCCGGTGTCTCATGTGATTACTGGAGAGGGCTTTTCTGCTAAGGCTGTACCACATACTTCGTTTCAAGGGGTAATCAGTAATGTCGACGACGCAAAGGATAAACTGGAGAGCATGGAGGCGAGATTGAGGGCTGTTGAGGGATTTGAAAGTTATGGTTTCTGAGATGTTGCCAGATTGAGTTTGGTTCCTGGCGTAAAAATACCACATAAGTTCAAGGCGCCAGAGTTTGAGAAGTATAAGGGAAATACATGCCCTAAGAGCCATCTGACCATGTATTGCAGAAAGATGGTTGCGTATGCTTATGATGAGCAGCTGCTCATCCATGTTTTTCAAGATAGTTTGGCTGGGGTGGCATTAAACTGGTATACTCACTTGGAGCCATGTCGGATCCGTTGCTGGGCGGATTTGGCTGATGCTTTTGTGAAACAGTACATATACAATACACATGTTGCGCCAGATCGTTTACAGCTGCAAAACATGTCAAAGAAGGATAAGGAAACTTTTAAGGAGTATGCCCAACGGTGGAGGGAACTAGCGGCACAGGTTGAGCCACCTCTGTATGATAGAGAGATGGTGGCGATGTTTGTAAATACGCTCCAACCACCCTTTTATGAACACATGGTTGGGAAAGTGACTTCAAATTTTGCTGATATTATTATAATTGGTGAAAGGATAGAGATGGGGATGAAAAATGGGAAGATTGCATATGGCTCGTCAGTGGTTGCAAACTCCAAAAAATCCAGTTTCAACCCAGGAAAAAGGAAGGAAGGTGATGTACATGCAACATATGCAACCCCCGTGTGGAGAGGGCAGGCTCCCACTCATAATTATCGACCGTACTTGGGTCAACCTCCATATGCAGCTAACGCGTCATTTGGTCATCAATTTAGGCCTCAGCAACAGTCATGGTACTATCAACCACAGTACATTCCGACTAATAATTGGAGGGGAGATGCAAATGTAGGTCCCAATATGAATGTGGGTCCAAGTACTTATCCGAGAAGAAACCAGGAAAGAAATTTTACCCCAATCCCTACAACTTACACAGAATTGTTACCCCATCTCATAAAAAAGGGTTTGGTTGTTATTTGTCCAATGAAGCCCTTGCAACCTCCATACCCAAGGGGTTATGATGCAGAGGCCAAGTGTAGTTATCACGGAGGTGGCGTTGGTCACTCCACTGAGAGGTGTTTGGCTTTCAAGCATAAAGTGCAGACTCTAATTGATTCAGGGTGGTTGAAGTTTCAGGAGGATAAACCTAGTATTGAGGCCAATCCACTATCTGGGCATGGAAGCGCCTCGACGAATGCTGTGGAGGTAAAGGAACATGAATTGGTGAGAAATGTGAATGAAATCCGGAGCTCCAGGAGGTTTATTTTGGAAGCATTGTTGAAAGTGGGTATTTTGAAAGGCGGTTATGATAAGGGTATGGCATATGCGCTTCACCCAGACGCTGAGCACTCTATTGAGGAGTGCGTTGAATTTGAAGAAATTTGACAAGACTTGCTAGATCGTGGTTTGATGCAAGTATATTACAAGAGTAAGGAGGAGGAAGTGTTTGCGCAAACTTGGTGGTGGTTCTGCTGTGACTTTGCCAGAACCGTTGGTGATCCATTTCACTAGGACCACCCCTACACCAGCAATTCAAGGGAGGTCACCCGTTATTATCCATGTACCAGCTCCTTTTCCTTACAAAAAATCGTCCCATGGAGATATGGAACGCATGTATTAGATGAAGTACAAGGCACTAATCCTGTCATCGAAAACATATCAGGTATAGGTAGAATGACAAGAAGTGGTCGAATTTTTACGCCACTAGAATTGGTAAGAGAAAGAACCAACGATAAAGAGGCAACGATAGCCGCAAAGGCAAAAGAATTTTTAAAGGGGAAGGGTGTACAAGCGGAGGAAACCCTTGAAAAGGAGGAGAAAAGAGAAGTATCTGAGGAGGAGGCGTGTGAATTTTTAAAGTTCATACAACAAAGTGAGTATAAGGTGGTAGAGCAATTAAACCGCATGCCTGCTTGGATATCCTTGTTAGATTTGCTCATGCATTCGGCATCGCACAGGAAGTTGTTAATGAAGATACTCAGTGAAGCTCACGTGGAGCAAGGTATTTCGCTGAATAAATTCGAGGGTATTGTTGGCAACATCGTTGCTAATAATTATCTCACCTTCACTGATGAGGAGATACCTGTTGAGGGGAGATGTCACAACAAAGCTCTTCATGTATCTGTAAAATGCATGGATCACGTTATAGCGCGTGTGTTGGTGGATAATGGTTCCTCTTTGAATGTTATGCCAAAAGCAACGTTGGAGAAGCTACCTTATGAAGGAATACATATGAAGCCAAGCTCAATGATCGTGAGAGCATTTGATGGCAGCAAACGGGAAGTAATGGGAGAAGTGGAGTTGCCGGTTCAAGTTGGCTCATACGTTTTCCAAATAACATTCCAAGTTATGGATATTCTACCGGCCTACAGTTGTTTATTGGGTCGCCCTTGGATTCATTCGGCAGGGGTTGTGCCTTCTACATTACACCAGAAGTTGAAGTATATTATGGGAGATAAACTGGTGATAGTATCGGGAGAGGAGGATCTCCTCGTGAGCGGGCCATCATCCACACGTTACATTGAAGCAACTGAAGAAGCACTTGAGACAGCCTTCCAATCATTGGAGATTGTGGGAAATACTTGTGTGGAGCTATTTCCAGTTAATCCTCATCCATCATGTGCTTCCATTATGATGGCCAAGGTCATGCTGAGAGAAGGCTATATGTATGGGAAAGGTTTGGGCATATATGAGCAAGGGCGAGCATTTCCTCTAGAAATCGTTGAAAACAAGAACAAATATGGCTTGGGGTACAAACCTACTAAGGAGGACAGGAAGAGGGTGATTGAAGAAAGAAGAGAACGCAATCTGGCCCGTGCAGAAAGACGAGAGCCCAGAGAGAGCAAAATCTTCATTGGTGACATCAAGGAAAGCTTCCGCAGTGCTGGGTGGATTAACACTGGCCAAGTATCAGCTGTGGAGGACGAAGACAAGCCTCAAAGCTCGAGTTTCGTGTGGGCTTGCTCCCCAGATACCCAACTCAACAATTGGGAAACACTGGATTTACCTGTGATGCTTAATGTGAATAAAATGTAATAGTTTTAATTAAGCCTATAGTTTTACTTGGGGCTTTAGAACCAATGTTTTGTGGATTGACCCTTTTACTTTATACTCAGCGTGATAATAGAATTGCATTTTACCATCATGTGGCATATTTCATCGTTTTTATTATTTATTTATACTTTTTCACAATTTTAAACAATGCATATGTGACAATGATTGTTTTGAAAATAATGATATCAATATTCCCAATTTTGAGCATCCTATCAATAATACGGAAGATGATTTTGAAGACGATGTGGAACCCTCTCCGGAACTGTTGAGATTAGTGGAACAAGAGTCTAAAGAGATAAAACCCCATCAGGAGGAAATTGAAATGCACAACTTGGGAGAGGAGGATGAGATAAAGGAGGTGAAAATTGGTACTAATATGAAAATTGAAGTGAGAGAAAAATTGTGTATCCTGTTGAAGGAGTTTAAGGATGTGTTTGCGTGGTCTTATAATGACATGCCGGGTTTGGATACTGATATTGTGCAACACAAGCTTCCACTTAGGCTAGAGTGCCCTCCAGTCAAGCAGAAATTAAGAAGGATGAAGCCGGAAATGTCCCTAAAAATCAAAGAGGAAGTCCAAAAACAATTCGACGCTGGATTTCTGGCTGTTGCTAGATACCCCCAATGGGTAGCGAACATCGTACCAGTGCCCAAGAAGGATGGAAAGGTTCGAATGTGTGTTGACTATCGTGACCTGAACCGTGCAAGTCCAAAGGATAACTTCCCGTTACCACACATCGACACTTTAGTTGACAATACGGCCAAGTTTTTGCTATTCTCATTCATGGATGGGTTCTCGGGGTATAATCAGATTAAGATGGCGTCAGAAGATATGGAAAAGACGACTTTTATCACATTGTGGGGAACGTTTTTTTATAAGGTGATGTCTTTCGGGCTCAAGAATGTTGCTGCAACGTATCAAAGAGCGATGGTAGCACTATTTCACGATATGATGCATAAGGAAATTGAAGTTTACGTGGATGACATGATTGCAAAGCCTGAGTCAGAAGAGGAGCATATTTTCAATCTAAGGAAATTATTTGAGAGACTGAGAAAATACAAACTCAGGTTAAATCCCGCCAAATGCACGTTTGGAGTAAAGTCTGGAAAATTGTTGGGCTTTATTCTCAGCCAAAGAGGAATAGAGGTTGATCTTGACAAAGTAAGGGCGATAACAGAAATGCCTGCGCCCAGAACAGAAAAGGAGGTTCGAGGTTTTCTGGGTAGATTGAACTACATTGCTAGGTTCATTTCCCAATTAACTGCTACTTGTGAACCAATGTTCAAGTTGTTACGGAAAAATCAGGCTGTAGTCTGGAATGAAGATTGTCAAGCTGCTTTCGAAAAGGTCAAACAGTACCTGCAAGACCCTCCTGTATTGCGTCCACCTGTGCCAGGAAGACCGCTCATTTTGTATTTGACCGTATTGGATAATACAATGGGTTGTGTATTGGGTCAGCATGATGAAAACGGGAAAAGAGAGCATGTTATATATTACTTGAGCAAGAAATTCACAAATTGCGAACAACGATATTCGTCATTAGAACGAACTTGTTGTGCATTGGCGTGGGCTACTCATCGTTTAAGGCAATACATGTTGAGTCACTCTACTTGGTTGATATCTAAAATGGATCCTATCAAGTACATTTTCGAAAAGCCTGCTCTCACTGGAAGAATAGCTCGATGGCAAATGCTACTATCAGAGTACGACATTGTATATGTTACTCAGAAATCTATCAAGGGTAGCGCTTTAGCGGAATATTTAGCCCATCAACCCATTAGTGATTATCAGCCAATGCAACCTGAGTTTCCTGATGAAGATATCATGGCTTTATTTCCTGAGAACAAAGAGGTCAAAAATGGAAAAGCCTGGATGGTAGGTATTATTCGATGGAGCCTCGAATGTAATGGGGTATGGAATAGGGGCAGTGCTTATCTCTCCTAAGAATCAATACATACCAATGAATTCAAGGTTGTGTTTTAATTGCACAAATAACATCGCAGAATATGAAGCCTGTGCTATGGGTATTCGAGCAGCAATAGAGTCTAAAGCAAAAATTCTGGATGTATATGGAGATTCAGCTTTGGTCATCCATCATTTGAAGGGAGAATGGGAGACTAGGGATACAAAATTAATTCCATACCAAGATTACATCAGGGGATTAATTGAGTATTTCGATTCCATCACGTTTAATCATATACCGCGAGAAGATAATCAATTAGCAGACGCGTTGGCTACTTTGTCATCGATATTTGAAGTTGATCAAGATGCAGAGTTGCCAATGATCGAAATGAAGAGCCATGCGGAGCCAGCATATTGTCATTTTATCGAGGAGGAGGTAGATGGTAGACCTTGGTACTTTGATATCAAGCATTATCTTAAGACCCGAGAATATCCAAAGAAGGCATCCGAAAACGATAAAAGGGCGTTAAATGACTGGTAACTTCATCTTAAATGGGGATATCCTGTACAAGAGAAATCATGACCTGGTCCTTCTCAGATGTGTGGACACAAAGGAAGCGGAATTGATACTAAAAGAAGTGCACGAGGGTACATTTGGCACGCACATGAATGGGCACTCAATGGCCAGGAAGATACTGAGAGCGGGGTATTTTTGGTTGACTATGGAAAATGATTGTTGTACACATGTGAGAAAGTGTGAGAAATGCAAGATGTACGTAGATAATATCAATGTGCCGCCTACAACCCTGAACGTATTGTATGCACCATGGCCTTTTTCGATGTGGGGAATAGATGTTATCGGAGCTATAGAGCCAAAGGCGTCAAATGGACACCGTTTAATATTAGTCGCAATCGACTACTTCACCAAGTGGGTTGAGGCTGCTTCTTATGCTAATGTGACTAGAAAAGTGGTGACCAAGTTCATAAAAAGGGAGTTGATTTGCAGATACGGGCTCCCTAACAGAATCATCACTGATAATGCCACTAACTTGAACAACCAGATGATGACAGAGTTATGTGAGGAGTTCAAAATTCATCATCTTAATTCTTCTCCTTATCGTCCAAAGATGAATGGGGTAGTAGAGGCTGCTAACAAAAATATTAAGAAGATTGTGCAGAAGATGGTGGTCACATATAAGGATTGGCATGAAATGCTTCCTTTTGCTTTACATGGTTATCGCACTTCGGTACGAACATCGACTGGGGCAACGCCTTTTTCGCTTGTGTATGGAATGGAGGCAGTACTTCCGTTCGAAGTGGAAATTCCATCTTTGCGAGTTTTAATGGAAACCCAATTAGAAGAGGCTGAGTGGGTTCAAACTCGTTTCGACCAACTCGATCTCATAGATGGAAAAAGATTAACAGCAGTGTGTCATGGACAATTGTACCAAAGAAGAATGAAGAAGGCATTTGACAGAAGGGTACGCCCAAGAGAATTTCATGAAGGCGAGCTGGTGTTGAAGAAGATTCTACCTATACAAAAGGATCATAGGGGCAAATGGACTCCAAATTATGAAGGGCCATTTGTAGTGAAGAAAGCATTTTCTGGTGGGGCACTAATTCTCACAAGAATGGATGGAGAGGAGTTACCATTGCCAGTTAATTCTGATGCAGTAAAAAAGTTTTACGCATGATGATTCCGTGATAGTGGTTGCTATTAAAGGGATGTTGATATTATCTTTAAAGCTTATTGTACTCTGTGATGTTTCACTAAATAAAGTCCACATGATTTCATTCATATTTTGGTTGTTTGCATTCCATCTTAAATTTGGCATGTCACGCTGAGTTGTTAAGTAAATAAGGAAAAATGAAAATAAAAATAATTAAACGTGTGTTGATAAAAGCATAACAGGTATATCCGTTTGGCTGGCTCAGTCCTGGAGGATGTCGTGAAAAACAGAAAAATGAATGAATGAAAAAAGAGGAAAAAACGAAAATACAGATGTTGAGTTTGTTGTTAATAAAGTTGTCAAGGGCATAATATTTTCAAAATAAAAAATATGTTTTGAAAAATACCATTGGTGAGTCCTTTCCTGATTCAAGGTTTTGGGGGTAACCGATGTTCTTTTCTTGATAAAGCATCTGCATTCGCATTACTTGAACCCTTAGCCTTTTCTTTTCCCCTCAAAACAAGGATTGCCATGATATAATACTGGGGCAGTTTTCATAGTGGTACACGTGCCCAATAATCCGTTGATTGGGGAGATAAAAATAAATAAAAAATAATAAAAATAAAAAATAATAATAAAAAGAAAACAAAGGAAAAGAGAAGGAAAAATAAAGTTGATGTGTCAAACACTACAAAGTTTTATTTCAGGGTTAAAGCCGCGAGAAAGTAAGGCAAGCAAGATTCAGAGTGAAACATGATTCTTGTTTAAAACAATTTAACCGTCAAACACTTACTTGGGCCTTCATTATCCACTTCTTTCAAAACCCTTTGACCTTTAGCCACGGTACAAGCCAACAAAAGTCCACGCTGACTGAAGACTTTTTGTCCTGATCTTTCTCACGAACTTAGCTCTGGAATAAGGTGATGTGGTGACTGACACAATCATTTAAAAAAATGAAAATGATGATGAAAAAGAAAAAGAAAAAATGAGAAAACAAAAACATCAAAAAAAGTGATAAAAGATGTGAAGTCTCCCCATCAATTGAGAATCTCCAAATAGAGGCAATCCTTACTACCCCAAATCTTCCACCTTTCCAAAAGCATACTTACTATACAAAAGGGCACACATATATTTGGTCATCTGCCTTGCATAATCAATTCCCCACACCCTCCAGGGTTCAGGCTAGTTTGGATTGCAAAAAGCAATAAAAGGAATTTTAACTTAGGGTTACATTCTCTTCCTTTTCATTAAAGGGCTCTCTACCTCTCAACGTTGTTTTCAATGAATGCGTTTTGAATGTACATTGTGTCTGACGATAATATTGACAACGAATTCCAAGCATGGAATTTTCAAAAAAAAAAATAATAAAAATAAAAATAAAAATAAAAGATAAATAAAAAAATAAAATAAAAAATAAAAATAAAAATAAATGGAGAAAGAGAAAGCGAGAGCAAAAGAAAAGAACGAAACGGATGTCTCATGTGTCTGTGCATTCATGTACCATCATAACATCATCTCAGAGAAAGGAGAATTGTTCAAAAAATCCTCATGTTTTACTCAACATTTATCAACTTTTCAAAAGTGTTAATCCAGGTTTTAATTTTTCTGTTATCGGCCCTCTGCGTGGCAATGGTCAGATTTAAATTTCTGTCCTGTGAGTTTGGCCCTCTGCGAGGCAATGGTCAAATCCAGGTTTTATTTTTCTGTTATTGACCCTCTGCGTGGCAATGGTCAGATTTAAATTTTTGTTCTGTGAGTTTGGCCCTCTGCGAGGCAAAGGTCAAATCCAGATTTTATTTTTCTGTTATTGACCCTCTGCGTGGCAATGGTCAGATTTAAATTTCTGTTCTGTGAGTTTGGCCCTCTGCGAGGCAATGGTCAAATCCAGGTTTTATTTTTCTGTTATCGACCCTCTGCGTGGCAATGGTTAGATTTAAATTTCTGTTCTGTGAGTTTGGCCCTCTGCGAGGCAATGGTCAAATCCAGGTTTTAATTTTTCTGTTATCGGCCCTCTGCGTGGCAATGGTCAGATTTAAATTTCTGTTTTGTGAGTTTGGCCCTCTGCGAGGCAATGGTCAAATCCAGGTTTTATTTTTCTGTTATTGACCCTCTGCGTGGCAATGGTCAGATTTAAATTTTTGTTCTGTGAGTTTGGCCCTCTACGAGGCAATGGTCAAATCCAAATTTTATTTTTCTGTTATTGACCCTCTGCGTGGCAATGGTCAGATTTAAATTTCTGTTCTGTGAGTTTGGCCCTCTGCGAGGCAATGGTCAAATCCAGGTTTTAGTTTTCTGTTATCGACCCTCTGCGTGGCAATGGTCAGATTTAAATTTTTGTTCTGTGAGTTTGGCCCTCTGCGAGGCAATGGTCAAATCCAGGTTTTAGTTTTTTGTTATCGACCCTATGCGTGGCAACAGTCGGATTTAAATCTCTGTTCTGTGATTTTGAGGCCTCAGCCTGACATTGGTCTTTTGGCATTGCGACTTGATTCATTTTTGTTCGTCTTCTTTCATAATTGAAACCCAGACGAAATTAGTGTTTCTATCTTTACTTAACTTTTATTCAGATAATACGAAAATATCACATTTTCATATTATCCAGTAAAATCTAAGTAAAGAGGGGCAGCTGTCAAGACCCAATTTTGTCCGAGTAATTAGATAATAAAACTAGCTTTTATTTTTTTTGACTTATTTTATTTTATTTTTTATTTTTTATTTATTTTATTTTTATTTTATTAATTTTTGGTTTTACTATTTGATTTAATTGAACAAAAAGAAAAAAAAAAAGAGAAAAGGAAAAAAGGTATAAATGAATGAAAAAAAAAAGTAAAAAAAAAGAAGAAAAAAAAGAAGAAAAAAATAGAAAGAAACGAGAGAAGAAAAACGTGGGGGGCCGGAGTGGGGGAAACAGGCGCGTATGCTGACAGGGGACACGAAAAACAGAATTTGGTGGGGGGAAAAGAAAAGACGAAAAACAGAATTTGGTGGGGGGAAAAGAAAAGACGGTTACAGAGGAGATTGAAAAAACAAAAAAAGAAAAGAAAGCTTAACAGTTTGAGCACCAGAAAAAAGAGAGCATAGGAGGATCATCTATCATCATCCATCTTGAAGGGCATTGGATTTTGGTCTTCAGCTCTCGAATATTCAATCACAGCTCGAAAAAACTTGCTTCCTCAAGAGCAACTCTGCACATCATCAGGTAAACAATTCTTCGCGTTAACAGTCTTGTGTGTAATGTTGTATACTGGATATTATTTCTTTGCTTGCCATGGTGTCATTGGAAAATATCACATCATCATCGCCGATCACTATGTTTTCTTTTGAACTTCATCACCATTGTTCTCACATTCAGCGTTGGCTTTAGCTAGATTGCTCAGATTTTATTCTATTTTCTCTACTCGAAACTTCAGTGCTAAACCGCACCAAGCAACAACACAAACATCTTCATTATCTCGACATTCTTTTCTCAACGGCACTGATCCCTCTTTCTCAAATTAACCCAAAACCACTAACAATCCAAAATTATCTCTACAAAAATTGTACCATATCGTCATCTCCACCGGAATCATTATGTTCATCCCCTGGAACTCCACGGCTTTGTCCATTCCCTACTATCAACATACAAAAAATCCACAGTCTCATCCTCTACACTACAACACAGAAAAATCCTCTTTGTGACCAAACGCCCTTTACCTGCAAGGAAAAAAAACAACCAAATATCCAAACGTGAACTATAGGAACAAGAACCACAACCCAAAGCAGGGACCGATTTCCAGCACCCACACACACAGAGCTAAACTCAGAAACAGTTTCCCTTTTATTATTCATTCTGCATTTTGGAGCACGATCTATTGTTGTTCCTAGCGACGCCATTAGAGATGGCGCGAACAGGGAGAGAAATTGGTTTTTATCTGGTGGTGTGAGAAAGTGAAGAAGATTAGTGGCGCGCTGATGGAGGAGATGGTGGAGTCGATACGGCGGTCATGGAGGTTCGCGATTTGAGGTGGCATTTCTGGTTCGCGAAAAGGAGATTCACATGGTGACTGCTATGGTTGAGTGACTAGGATTCACGGTGGCTTCGGTGGCCGGCGGAGGATGATGACAATCGGTGTCAGGGTGGCCGGCGGAAGGTGGCAGTCGGTGTTGCGGTGTCGTTTGGTCATTTGGCCGGCGGAAGTTGGAGGAGACGTCTTTTGAGAGGAGTCTGAGGATGGGTTTGGAGTTCTCTTCGAATGAGAACCTCCTATAGGGTTTGGGGGTGGAAAACCCTAGGGTTTCTGAAGAGTGGATTTGGGCTTGGGTTTTTTATTTTGTTTTTATTTTATTTTATGTTTTTTTATTATTATTTCCTACACCCCCGGTTTTGCTCTCATCACACCCTCCATGCCCTGTCTGGCAAACAATAAAGGAAGCCTTGGGCTGGGCTGGTGGATTGGCTTTTCTTCCTGGCAACGAGAAATCCCTATCTGCACCCCACTTTGTTTAAAAAATAAGGGATTGGACCAGAGTATGCTATCTCAGGCTGCACCCTTTTTTTTTCGGCCATACACCCCTACGTTATTGGGCGGGCCTGTCCGAGTTATTTGAGATGCACCTCTGTTTTTATCTTTACACTCCTATGCTTATTGGGTAGTTCTTTTATTTTATTTCATTTTTATTTTTGTTTTTATTCTTTTTTTGTGTGTTTGATTGTTAATATTTACTACATGTAACCCCCTTTACATGATTTCCCCACCCCCATACCTTGTGTAAAATCAATAAACAAAATAAAATTAAAAAAAATAATGTTTTAAAGGTTCTCAGCACGTGTGTGATCGCACGCATCGTCCTCGTGCTGGGACCTTTCTTCCTTTTACAAATAAAATTAAAATAATAATTTTTTAAAGGTTGTCAGCACGTGTGTGATCGCATGCATCGTCCTCGTGCTGGGACCTTTCTTCCTTTTACAAATTAAAAAATAATAATGTTTTAAAGATTCTCAGCACGTGTGTGATCGCACGCATCGTCCTCGTGCTGGGACCTTTCTTCCTTTTACAAATTAAAAATAATGTTTTAAAGGTTTTCAGCATGTGTGTGATCGCACACATCGTCCTCGTGCGGAGACCTTTCTTCCTTTTACAAATTAAAAATAATGTTTTAAAGGTTCTCAGCACGTGTGTGATCGCACGCATCGTCCTCGTGCTAAGAACCTTTTTCCTTTTATATAAAAAAAAAAAAACAAAATACAGATTTTTCAAACAAATTTTCCAACCAACTTTGAAAGAACTACATAACCCTGATTTCTCAGTTTGACTAAGAATACGTAGGAGCAAGGTCAATCCTTGTCGGGCCCAGAAAACTAAAAAATAATTTTTGTTTCTTTATATTGTTGGTTTTGGGATAGTTAAACATTTTGCAAACCACATCTTTATTCGCGTATTTAATTAAAGGTACTGCCTTAGGGCAGGCGTTGTGGGGTGCTAATACCATCCCCACACGTAACCGACTCCCGAACCCGTATTTCGGTTTTCGCAAACCTTGCTTTTTTCTTTATGGTTTTTTCCATAGTTTTCGAGAATAAACTATGGTGGCGACTCCAAACTCTTTTCAAAACCGTTTCTTTTTGGATCGTCGTCCCGTCGATTTTTCGGTTGCGATAGTTTGTACATATTTTGAATCAGAGTCCCACATTAGTAGTGAGAAATAAAACCCCAGAAGAAGCCTGGAGTGGAGTCAAGCCTTCAGTTAAGTATTTTCGAGTTTTTGGACGTCTATCTTATGTTCCTGTGCTTGATGCTACACGTACCAAGCTAGATGTAAAAGTAAATGTTGTGTTTTATTGGGAGTCAGTGAAGTATCAAAAGCTTATAAACTTTATGATCCAGCTTCACAAAAGATCATCATCAACAAGGATGTTTTGTTTGATGAAGATAAAGGTTGGGATTGGGATAAGAAGTATGCAGAAGTTGTCTCATGTGATTTAGAGTGGAGTGATCAAGATATGGATGCAAGATATGAGCAAGAGGTTATTGATGTTGAACATCAAGTATGCCATGATACCTCAGAACATGATCCTAATATCTCACAAGAAGGTATTGTTTCCTCTGATCGCATGACAGTAGAAAATACTACTAGTCCTGTTCAAAGGTGTAGAAGACCACCGTGTTGGATGGCAGACTATGAAACCGGAGAGGGACTCTTTGAAGACAGTCCATAAGCTAATTTGACTATGTTTGCAGCTGGTGAACGTGAGCCCACAAACTTTGCAGTTGCTGTATAAATTCCAAAATGGAGGAAAGCCATGGATGAGGAGATGAAAGCAATAAACAAGAATGACACATGGGAATTGATGGAACTACCTGAAGGAGCAAATAAAGTGGACAAGTACAAAGCTAGACTTGTTGTGAATGGGTATGCACAAGAGTATGAAGTTGACTACACTGAAGTATTTGCACCAGTGGCTCGCATGGAGACAATTCGCTTGGTGGTAGCACTTGCCACTCAAAAAGGATGGATACTTTATCAGCTAGATGTAAAGTTAGCCTTCTTGCATGGAGAATTGGATGAGACCGTGTATGTAGACCAACCTTGTGGTTATGAGCAAAAATCGGCTGAGCATAAAGTATATAAGCTGAAGAAAGCCCTTTACGGGCTTAAACAAGCACCACGCGCTTGGTATAGCCATATAGAAGCATATTTTTTGAAGGAAGGATTTGATAAGTGTGACTATGAACATACTCTCTTTATAAAGAAAGAAAAGGAAGGTACCATATTAATTGTTAGTTTGTACGTTGATGATCTTATTTTTACTAGCAATGATGAGTTGATGTTTGAAAAATTCAAAAGCTCCATGAAACATGAATTTGCCATGACAGACCTTGGTAAAATGAGGTACTTCTTGGGTCTTGAAGTAATGCAGTGAACAAATGGCATTTTCTTATGTCAGAAGAAATATGCATTAGAAATGTTGCGACGATTTGGAATGGATAAAAGCAATCCAATACAAAACCCAATTGTTCCTGGTGTTAAACTCACAAAGGATATTTCTGGTGTAAAGGTTGATACAACTTATTATAAACAAATTGTGTGAAGTCATATGTATCTAACATCTACTCGACCTGATATGATGTTTGTGGTGAACTTAATTGATGGAAGCTAACCAAGGTCTGGAATCAAGGTGAAATAACTCCAAACAGCAAGCATACATCAAACAGAGTGATGCAGCGGAAAATATTGTTGATGCAGTGGATTTGGATGATGGCAATGGTGTTTCTGTTTGGTAGAATGGTAGGAGTGTGTGTGTTATTCCCTCAGCTCAGAAGGCCTTCCTACTATGGAAGGAAGCTAGAGGAAAGGGTAGAGAAAGTGAAGAGAATTGGTGACTCAAGAGTAAAGCAAGCTGGAAATTCATTTCTGCAGCATAACATTCAAGCTCTAAAGTGTCTTTTACAATGTATTGGCCCTTCTATTTATAGATGAGAAGTGCCCCTAATCTGATCCCATTTTCCCTCTTAAAACCAATGCAATCAGTTTCAATTTGGAGGAAGCAAATCCACGCTGCTGAAGCACGTTCCATGCTTGTTGTCCACGTCATCCAGTCACATGGAAAAGCATTCGCTGGGCTGCTTTTGGGATTTTGGCTGGGCGTCCCAATCATGCTGTAGCTGCCTTGTCCAAGATGCTTTGGGCCTTTATTGTCTCAAGCTGCTCCAAGCTTTATTTTAGGCCCTACAACACAAAGTGTAATTGTTTTAGTTTAGAGAAGAAGGATTAGTATAAGTCACCTTCCATAGAAGCAAAATGATAGGTGATCCTTCTTCCTCTTGAATCTTCTTAGCCATGGCTCTAGTAAGAGGTCCAATGTAGTTCCTTGATGGTCTTCCATCAGACCCTCCCTCTTGAAAAGGATCTGTCCTCAGATCTGCTTCAACCTGTTGATCATCTCCTGTGAAAGGAATTAAATCGCAGATGTTAAAAGTAGGACTGACACCATAACTTTCAGGAAGATCTAATATATATGCATTATCATTTATTCTCTTGACCACCTTGAATGGACCATCTCCTCTTGGACTAAGTTTGGACTTCCGTTGAGAAGGAAATATTTCCTTTCTCAAATGAAGCCAAACTAGGTCTCCTTCTTCCAAGATTATTTTCTTTCTCCCTTTGTTGTTGTATTCAACATACTTTTGAGTTTGTTTTTCAATTTGGATTTTAACCTTCTCATGTAATTTCTTGATAAACTCCGCTTTAGAGACACCTTCTTTATGAAGGAAAGAAGATGATTCTGGAAGAGGTAGTAAATCAAGAGGTGTGATAGGGTTAAAACCATAAACAACCTCAAAAGGAGAAAGATTGGTAGTCTTGTGGACTACTCTATTGTAAGCAAATTCAATATGAGGTAGATGTTCATCCCAAGATTTGTTATTACCTCTTAATATTACCCTTAATAGAGTAGATAGAGATCTATTTACTACTTCAGTTTGCCCATCAGTTTGTGGGTGACATGTAGTAGAAAATAGAAGTTTAGTTCCAAGTTTTTCCCATAAAGTTTTCCAAAAATGGCTTAGGAACTTCACATCTCTATCAGACACTATGGTTTTGGGTAATCCATGCAATCTCACTATTTCTTTAAAGAATAGTCTAGAAATATAGCTAGCATCATCTACTTTGTGGCAAGGTATAAAATGTGCCATTTTACTAAACCGATCTACCACCACAAATATAGAATCATACCCCTTTTGAGTTCTTGGCAATCCTAGAACAAAATCCATGCTTATGTCCTCCCAAGGGGTACTAGCTATTGGAAGAGGTGTATAGAGTCCATGAGGCATAATTTTTGACTTAGCTTGTAAACAAGCTATGTATTTAGAACAATGCCTTTGAACATCTACTCTCATGTGTGGCCAATAGAATTTACTTTTCAATATGTTTAAAGTCTTATCAACTCCATGATGGCCCATGAGTCCTCCTCCATGACTTTCTTTGATAAGAAGTTTTCTAATGGATCCTTGGGGTATACAAAGTTTTCCTTTATTAAAAAGATACCCCTCAGAAAGATAGAATCCATCAAAAGGTTTCTTAAGACATGATGCATAAGTGAATGCAAATGTTTCATCACTTTCATATAACTCTTTTATATCATCAAATCCTAATATTTGAGAGCCTAGTGTTACTAATAATGCATGTCTTCTAGATAAAGCATCCGCAACAACATTAGTACTCCCCTTCTTGTGTTTGATGACATATGGAAATTGCTCTAAGTATTCCACCCACTTTGCATGTCTTTTGTTTAGCTTTCCTTGCCCTTTAAGATACTTGAGAGATTCATGGTCAGTATGTATAATAAATTCCCGAGTTACCAAGTAATGTTCCCAAGTCTTTAAAGCTCTAATGAGGGCATATAATTCCTTATCATAGGTAGGATAGTTTAAAGTAGGTCCCCTAAGTTTTTCACTAAAATATGCTACTGGATGACCTTCTTGAATCAATACAGCTCCTATTCCTACCCCAGATGCATCACATTCTAGTTCAAAAGCTTTGGAAAAGTCAGGTAAGGCTAGAATGGGTGCATGAGTTAACTTGTTCTTCAAAGTTTCAAAAGATATGGCTTGCTTGTCACCCCAAATAAAAGGAACATCCTTTTTGACCAATTCATTTAAAGGGGCAGCTATGGTGGAGAAATCTTTCACAAATCTTCTATAAAAACTAGCTAGCCCATGGAAACTTCTTACTTCTCCTATTGTTTTTGGGGTTGGCCATTCTTGTATTGTCTTGATCTTCTCAGGATCAACATGTACACCTTCTTTCCCAACTTTGAATCCAAGGAAAATCACACTTTCTTGACAAAAAGTACATTTATCAAAGTTGGCAAAGAGATGATGATCTCTAAGAAGAAGCAAAACTTTTTTGACATGTCTTAGGTGCTCTTGAAGGCCTTGACTATAGATTAAAATGTCATCAAAGTAGACCACTACAAACTTTCCTATACAATCCCTAAGAACATGATTCATTAACCTCATGAATGTACTTGGAGCATTAGTCAAGCCAAAGGGCATGACTAACCATTCATATAAACCAAACTTGGTCTTAAAAGCAGTTTTCCATTCATCTCCTTCTTGAATTCTTATTTGATGATAACCACTTTTGAGATCAATTTTGGTAAAGATGTTTGCTCCATGTAACTCATCCAACATATCATCCAATCTAGGAATGGGATGCCTATATTTGACAGTTATGTTATTGATGGCCCTACAATCTACACACATCCTCCAAGATCCATCTTTCTTAGGAACCAACAATACAGGCACCGCACAAGGACTTAGACTCTTTTGGATCCACCCTTTTTTCAACAATTCATTAACTTGCTTCTCTATTTCTTGGGTTTCCATGGGATTAGTCCTATAGGCTGGCCTATTAGGAAGACTTGCCCCAGGCACTAAATCTATTTGATGTTCTATTCCCCTCAAAGGTGGTAATCCACTTGGTACCTCTTTAGGAAATATATCATCAAATTCTTGTAAAAGTTTTTGTAATCCCTTTGGTAAAGACACAAGTTCATGATTTGTTGAAATGAATGCCTCTTTACAATAGAGGAGAAAATGAGGTTGTCCAAACAAAAGAGTTTTTGAAGTTTCTAAAGTTTGGGTTTGAACAACTTCTTTGGATAAGGCATTGTTTACCAAACTCATTTTCTTCTCCTTTTTCTCTTTCTTGTTGTCATGTTTCCTCTCTTCATCCAACTTCTTTTTAAGAATTATTTGGTCCTCTCTTACTTGTGTAGGTGTAAGAGGACACAAAACAATTTTCTTTCCCTTGTGTTGAATGGTGATCTTGTTAGTGACTCCATCATGTAAAGCTTGCTTGTCAAATTGCCAAGGCCTTCCAAGTAATATGTGCCCAGCTTCCATTGGTACTATATCACAAACAATTTGATCTTCATATTTTCCAATGGAAATGGGTACACTCACTTGTTCTTTAACTACTATTCCTTCATCCTCTTTGATCCATTGAAGTTTATAAGGTTTAGGATGAAGAGTAGTAGTTAAGCCTAGCTTTTCTACCATTCTTGAACTACAACAATTGCAACAAGAACCACTATCCACAATCATTGAACATGTCTTTTCCAAAACTTTACATCTTGTGTGGAATAAGTTCTCTCTTTGTGATTGTTCTAGTTCAACATGTTTTCCTTCTAAGAGTCTTCTCACCATGAGTAAATCACCATCACAAGGCAAAATTTCTTCTTCCGAAGTGGATGTTTCAATTTCACTATATGCAAAACCCTCACTTTCACTCTCATGCTCAAGAATGTAGTTTGACCTTCTATTGTGACACTCAGTTGCATAATGCCCTTTTCCCCCACATCTAAAGCACTTAGCCTCCTTACTCTTATGTTCTCTTGATGGTTCTTTGGCCTTTTCTCTTTCTTTCTCTCTAGGCCCTTCATACTTTGACTTAGATATACTTCCCTCCCTCTTGTATTCTTTCTTATGACTAAAATTAGAAGGGTAATCTTTTCTAGTGGAGCTTTTCCTCTTGAGTTGTTGCTCCACTCTCACACAAAGTTGTACTAGCTCATTTAGATCATTGTAAGGTAAAAGTTCTACCTTATCTCTTATGTCAAAGTTGAGTCCACTTTGAAACCTAGCAAGTGTGATTCTTGGTTCTTCTCTTATCCCAGCTCTTAACATGAGTAACTCCATTTTTTGCCTATATTCCTCTACACTCATGTTTCTTTGTTGGAGTTTATGGAGCTTGTCCATTAACTCTCTATCATAATAAGCTGGAACATGCCTTCTTCTTAAGGCAGACCTTAATTCATTCCAATACCTAATGGTAGGTAAATGTCTTAGCCTAAGGTCCTTGACCAAGGCTGTCCACCAATATAAAGCATAACCTTGAAAGCTTAGTGAAGCCATGGTTACTCTCTTTTCATCATCTATTTGGTGGCATTCAAACAATTGTTCAACTTTCATCTCCCATTCTAGATATTCTTCTACATCATCCTTTCCATGAAAGGAAGGAAGATCAATTTTGGGTTCTCTTGGGTGATGATCTCTACCTCTATGATTTCTCCTAGGAGGTATTTGATAGTGATCATCATTGTGATGACTACTATGTAGCTCATTTTCACTTGGGGAAGAGAGTGTATACCCATGATAGTCTTTTCTCCTAGATGAAGTTCCTTCTCTCTTTTTGCCCTTGTTTTGATTGACCAAAAGTTGACCAATCATTTCTTTGAGTTCACTAATCTCTTTATCCCTTTGTTGAAATTTTTGCTCAAACTCCTCTCTTAGTGAACTCTCACTATTGGGTTTCAAACTTCCTTGCACACTAGATTGACTCATCCTTGTCAAATGGGAAAAGGTTTTCACAAAGTTTTCAAAAGTTGACAAGTAATGAGTGAAAAGATTTTCACAAACTTTCTTTGTTTTTGGTGAAAAATTTCTACAAAGATTCTAAAGGTTTTAACATGCTAATGAAATAATCCTAAAGAAAACCAAAAGAAGGTTTATCTAGATGCTATGCAATCCTATATACCACGGAGACTTGCAAGTAAAAAAATAAGCAAGAAATTAAAGAAAACAATAAAGGTGCAAAATGTAAATGCTAGACGGCCCTAAGTGAAAGTGCAAGTGACACTTGGAGCCCCTTGACACACTTCCACACTAAGAAAAACGAAATTGGACTATTACAATGTTCAAATGTGAACTTGGAATTGCTTCAAAAGCATTTTTCCAAGTCACTTAGCTCAAAAATAGTAAAAGGATATAAACCACAAAGGTTCCGTGATATTAAGACTCAAACAAGCTTAAATCAATGATTAAAACTAGTGTAAACTTCAAACTTTGGCTACTGCAAGGTGCTACTCAAAATGAAGGTGTGAGTTGATCTTTTTCAGGTTGAAAATGCTGCTGGAACAGAGTTTTACAGCTGCTGGAATGTGTCAAAACAGCTGCTGAAAAGTCCCTCTTCCTTCTCCACTTTCAATTCCCTAACCACTTCCTAGAATGCTACCATAGTAGGAATAACTCCCTGCCTCTAAATGCTCCAAACAGATTGCAAACTTGCTCCAAAATCCACTAGCAACAATAGCAAACAGATTTAAATGCTGTGACAGTTTCAGCACACTGCACCAAACTTTGCCAAAAACATATTGTTGGAATGGGTATTTTAGAGGCCAAAAATTTGGGAATTCAATTGGAACAGCACATCAATAAAAGCAAGCACGCAACAAGAACCTAACAAAGGCACTAGAATAGATGAAGAAAGCAAGAAAAATCAAAAACACAGTTCACAAATGCAACCAGACAAACTGTTTGATAAATTTCCAAAAGTGTTTGATGAAATGCCCCAAAGAATTTCAGATTTTGAGTTTTTGAATTTCAGGGCTTGTAATCTGGATTGCACGGTTCTATAAGCTTTCTAACACTTGATATTACTTTTTTTTTATCATTTATTTTCATTTTTAAGCATTGAACCAGCTCTTGCTGCAATCCAAAATGAAATTTGCACAAAAAAATACCAAACAGCAGCTGCAACCCGTGACTGCACCAGAAAAATGGGTTGATTTTGGTGGTTTGATTTCCAATTTCGTGTGGAATTGTTTTAAACTCACAACTAACAGTTCAAGAAACTTTGATTGATGATTTTGAATGTGTTTAAACTTTAAAATGAAGTATAATCTATTGGCAACTCAAAATCATCATTCCACTTCCATTTTTACCCAAATATTGATGGTTTCAAATGCAAATTTGCATATAAGTCATGTTTTGACCAAATGAACAGTACTAGCAACTTTGATCCATCAATTGAAACTTGCTCAAGCTATAAAACAGCAAAGAAGTGGCATATTTTCGAATTTTACTACTGTTGTACCATTTATGCAATAAAATGCTTCATCAAACCATCCAAATTCAATTTTACAAAGATTCAAAGGCTGGACAGCAATGAATTAACTCAAGAAAGTGTAAACATACAGAACTAAGCAAGGATTAAGAAGCTTAGCATGACCAAACTCAAAATGAACCACTCAAAGATGTTTAGCATGGTGAAAAGCTGGAAAATAAAGCTGAAACAGTAAAATGCTAGTGTTTATGCACAACCAAGCTTTGCAAATTGCATTTCATTGCTTGCAATGGTTTGCTACACTTTTAGCATCATTCAACAACATCAACCAAACTTGTGCAAGGCACCGGAATCAAATAAATCAAGCTGAAACAGTTTTAGAAAATTAAAACCAGATTCAAATTCTGCATCAGAATTCAAAACGGAAATAAAACCAGATTTGCTTTTTGGTGCTTCAGCTTGTATTACCAAGGCTAGATCAAGTCTTCCTTGCCTTTATTGGTATATATACAGCTTATCCAGCACTCCAAACCCAAGAAAAACCAAAATAAACCAGCAGAAAATAATACCAAAGTGACAGAAATTAAAACTGCAATATTCACTTGCACATGACCAAGACAACACGGAAATGAAAAATTGAAGCTGGAAATGACTCAAGCAAAGGTAATTCACCGTTTAAAATGAAAGAAGAACATGAACCCACAATGGAAACACAAGATCCGTGGCTAGAATTAACAAAACAAGAACAAAACAGAAACAAAAACATCAACACTAGTGTTGTAACAGTAGCAGAACAGAACAGAGCAACTAACAGAAATTGAATGAAAAAAAAATATGGAAGAATTGCTTAGCTCTTGGTGCGTGGACGACCTAAGCTCATGATACCACTTGATGGAAGCTAACCAAGGTCTGGAATCAAGGTGAAATAACTCCAAACAGCAAGCATACGTCAAACAGAGTGATGCAGCGGAAAATATTGTTGATGCAGTGGATTTGGATGATGGCAATGGTGTTTCTGTTTGGTAGAATGGTAGGAGTGTGTGTGTTATTCCCTCAGCTCAGAAGGCCTTCCTACTATGGAAGGAAGCTAGAGGAAAGGGTAGAGAAAGTGAAGAGAATTGGTGACTCAAGAGCAAAGCAAGCTGGAAATTCATTTCTGCAGCATAACATTCAAGCTCTAAAGTGTCTTTTACAATGTATTGGCCCTTCTATTTATAGATGAGAAGTGCCCCTAATCTGATCCCATTTTCCCTCCTAAAACCAATGCAATCAGTTTCAATTTGGAGGAAGCAAATCCACGCTGCTGAAGCACGTTCCATGCTTGTTGTCCATGTCATCCAGTCACATGGAAAAGCATTCGCTGGGCTGCTTTTGGGATTTTGGCTGGGCGTCCCAATCATGCTGTAGCTGCCTTGTCCAAGATGCTTTGGGCCTTTATTGTCTCAAGCTGCTCCAAGCTTTATTTTAGGCCCTACAACACAAAGTGTAATTGTTTTAGTTTAGAGAAGAAGGATTAGTATAAGTCACCTTCCATAGAAGCAAAATGATAGGTGATCCTTCTTCCTCTTGAATCTTCTTAGCCATGGCTCTAGTAAGAGGTCCAATGTAGTTCCTTGATGGTCTTCCATCATTAATTAGCAGGTACATGGAGAATCCTACTGAAATGCATTTAATGGCAGCCAAACGAGTGCTTAGATATTTAAAGGGAACAACTGAGTTTGGCATTTTCTATAAAAAGGGAGGAGACAATGAACTTTTAGCTTACACTGATAGTGATTATGCAGGTGATTTAGATGATAGAAAAAGTACTTCTGATTATGTTTTCTTATTGCATTCAGCTGATGTTTCTTGGTCATCAAAGAAACAACCAATTGTAAGTTTATCAACTACAGAGGCAGAATTTATAAGTGCAGCATCATGTGCTTGTCAAGCCATATGGTGGAAAAGGGTGTTGGAAAAATTGTGTGGTATGCAAAACCAAGCTACTACTGTAATTTATTGTGACAGTAGATCTGCTATTGAGCTTTCAAAAAATCCAGTAATGCATGGTTGTTGTAAACATATTGATGTCCGATTTCACTTTCTTCGAAATCTTACCAAGACTGAAACTGTCAGGATGATGCACTGTGGGACACAAGAACAAATGGTTGATATTATGACCAAACCATTGAAGTTGGATACCTTCCTGAAGTTACGCAAATCATTGGGAGTTTCTAGTATAAACTGATATAATATTCAGTTTAAGGGGGATTTGTTAATAAGTGATATAGTGGTCCCACGTGGTTAAGGACCGTTAGGTTTTGAATAAGTCCACCATATTATTAGGAAACGGTAGCTAGATATCCGCATAGTCAGTTTTATAGTTTTATATACTCCTGTAATGCTATTTAATAGCCCAAGTCATTATCTAGTTGACAATGAATAAAAACTTATCTTCTACTTTCATTTTTATATTCACAAAGAGTCCAACAATCTTGATGTAACGATTATTACAGTTCCTTCAACTAACCATTTAAGACAATCCCATAGGTCGAATAAATTAAAGTGAGAAACATAGTCATGTACAATGAGAACCCTTTTTCCTAAAAGTCTCTCCCGAATCATAGTTCTTCCGACATCAACGCTAGGAATCTCCACCTTTTGGTTTAGGACATCTAAAAGAAGTTCTTCTTGTAAACGAAGATGCCCTCTTATTCCACTAACTTGTGAAATATTTTCAATGAAACTTTTGTCCTTGAATGTCCAATGAATTTGATTGTAGATAGCTTTGGCAAGAGTGGTTTTACCAGATGCACTCTCTCCACCTATTCCTACTATACAAACTTCCGTGGATTTATTTTTGATAGTTCGAAAGATCTTCTACGTATGACTGTAATCTAACTGGAAATTTAGTAGCAGACAAGATTGGTAAATTAACAACGCTCTTAACAATTTTGTCCATAGTTCAACATCACTCCTTAAAGTTCAAGAGTAATTATAGAATAAGTCATGTATTAGAAAAATGAAATCAGAGACTTAAAAGATGGTTGATTGAGTGAGTGATGTACCTGTGGTTGCTCTCATCCCATCCAAAGAAATTTGCGGCTTTGGTGAGTGCATAGCTCCACCTGGACATTCCATGCTCCAGTTCTTCTCCTGAAAATGTTTGTTGTGCAGTTGCCTTCAAGGCTTTTCCAAAGTCACCCTTCTGAAGACGTACATCAGATGGCTGGATTTCATAATATACGGGCATAACATGTCGGCAATAAGTTTGGTGCCATTTGATGATTTGTAGAAGCTGATTGTTGAGAATCTTTCGATTTTCCTCACTGTTGTGTTAGAACAGTGTTTTCTGTTAGGTTTATTTGTATTTTGTTTACTTCTTATGAACTCTATATATACAGAGTTCCTTTTCCCTTTTCCAATTAACAAAAACAAAGAAAGCTACATGCTTATTTTGAATGTACTTGAAATAATAAAAGAGGAAGTTTTTCTTACTCACCTTCACGTGCTCATCATTTTCTTCTTCTGCGATAACGCCAACCGCCGTCGTATCGGACCTCCTCCGGCCACCGTAGATCGCTTCTCTCTCTACCGTCAGAGGAAGCTCTGCGTCTCTTCTTTCTCTTACTTTCCCTTTGCTTTCTGTTTCTGCCATGCAGACTTCTACACGTTCCATTTGTTCAAAGCTATACGGGCCAAGATGAGTTGGGCCTTAAGTGCACAGTACATGACCCAAACCAATATGGTATCAGAGCAGGTCTAGTACCTGCTCTGCTTCCATTGCCATCGTTGCTATTCTTGGTGTCTTCTTGGGCTGGGTTCTTGAGTTCTTTTTGCTGTCATGGATCAAGTTGACCAATCCTCCAATCCTGCCAGCCCATTCTACTTACACCCGGGAGAAAACCCAGGTTTGACTCTTATTACACAAATTCTTAACGAGAATAACTACTCTTCCTGGAGCAGGGCCATGAGAAGGGCGTTGCTTTCCAAGAACAAAATCAAGTTTATAGACGGGACCATAAAGAGACCCCAGAAAACCGATGCTTCCTATGACACCTGGGAAAGATGTAACATGATGATTTTGTCATGGATAACAAAGACCTTGTCTCCACACATTGCTGAGAGTGTCATCTACATAGAAGAAGCGAAGGAACTATGGGATGAGCTCAAGGAGAGGTTTTCCAAAGGAGATTACTTCAAGATCTCTGTTATGACTTTGGCAAGTGTACCAAATCGTGCAAGTAGTAAAACCGGTAAGACCGGATATCGTTTCCCAAGAGACTTCGGTATTACTTTACTATAATGTAATTACTAACTAATTTAAGCTAAAGAATGATTTCCTTTTAGTATGAGATTGTGCAATGAAAGTAAAAGTCATGCATAAGTAAAGATTTGAACTACTTGGGGCCAAAACACTTGAAAATTTAGATGATTGATGAATATGTGGAATGAATATGTTGGAGAATGATTTCAACTATTTATACTCCTATGCAAATGCACAATTACAACACTTCAATTTGCTTGCTCATGTCAACTTACTAAGTTACTTAAACTCAATCCCTTGGTGAGAAAGCCTAAGTTCACTTATTAAATCTCAATCCCTTGACAACTTAACAAGTTCACCCGCATTAAGAAAAGAAGTTTAAGACAACCAAAAGTCCTAGCTCTATCCCTAGACACTATTTCCCTTAGGTGTTTAGTTCATTTCAAGGTTCACCCAACATTTCCCAACATTAAGCAAACCCTAGAATCATGCTATGGTTGATCAAGTCACAACAAGCTTTAAGCAAAGAACATAAACACTAGCAAGCAATGAAATAAGCATATATTCATTCAAAACAAGTGCATTTACAATGGAGTTTTATAGTTTACATCATTCCCCAACAAAAAAGGGACTTAGCTCTCCATAGTCATGGAGAGCTTGAGCTTACAATGGAGGAAAATGGAAGAGAATGAGACCCAAGGAAGAAGAAATGAGTGCTCCCACAACTCCAACCTTGCTCCAAAGGGTCCAAGAGTGTATTTTCGAGCTTCAGCCGCCAAGAGTCCCAACCCTCGAAAACTGTGTGCCTTTTATAGTTCTCAGGTGCCAACTCTGCAAAAAGTCGCGCCCAGCGCCCTTTCCTGGGGCGCCCAGGCGCCAAAATTACATCAAAAGTGCGAGGAAAAGGGCGCCCAGTGCCCTCTGGGGGCGCCCAGGCGTGACAAAATGGCAAAAGTGCGAGATGCAGGACGCTGGGCGCCGTACAAGGGCGCCTGAGCGTGGGAAACTAGCCAAAAATGCGAATGGAAGGGCACTGGGCGCCCTTCAGGGGCGCCTGGGCGTCACTTCTATAGGAAACCAACTTCAAAACTTCATCTTCATGGCTCTTCCTTGGTTCTCCACTCTTGATAGCTTGAATGTCCTTCCAAAGTTCACAACGTTCCTATAAAATTCGAGGAATTAGTGATGAAAACTACTGTGGATAACCTAAGCTGATTTTATTCACAAAGTTAGATCATCCAAGGGGATTAAGCGTGTTTTAAGCTTCAGGAGTGTTGATTTGGTATGACAATTGCACCATAGATAATGGTAAGAATTACCGTTATCAATCTCAGACTTGCTACAGGACATACACTCGATTAAACATGGAGAACGGGGAGTTAGCCAATTTTTTACAGATCTAAAAATTCTATGGGAAGAACTGGAGTCCTTGAGGCCTATGCCTACCTGCACCTGTAAAATTCCATGTAACTGTGACTTAACCAAGGTTTTGTTAAAATACAGAGAAGTCGAACATGTGATCTGTTTTTTGAAGGGTTTGAATGATTCTTACAATACTGTTAGGACACAGATTCTTTTAATGGATCCCCTACCTAACATTAACTGTGTTTTCTCCCTCATTATGCAACAAGAAAGACAGGAAAAGCAAATTCCTGCAGAAACTAGAATTCTGGCAAGTGTTGGTGACAAAACCAATCAATGGAAACCAGACCAGAACTGGAGAAATCAGGGACGAGGAACTGGAATTCGTGGTCAAGGCAGAGGAAGGGGAAGAAATCCAAATTATGGAAAACAGTGTTCATATTGCAATAAGATGAATCACACAATTGATGAGTGTTATTCTAAGCACGAATACCCGCCTTGGTACAAGAAAGAAGATAAAAAGAATGATTGGAATTCTGTCAATCTTTGTCAGAACAACACTGAGTTTGAAGGTGAAGGCACCTTGAAGACACAACAGCAGATTAACAATAATGGTAATATCAGTTCCTTCACCCCAGAACAGATGCAGAAGCTCCTAAGAATGTTAGACAAGGCCGAGGAACCATCCATTCACTAGATCAATCAAGTTCAAAGGAAAGAAACTGAGAATAAACCAGGTAATTTTTCCTGGATCATTGACACTGGTGCAACAAATCATGTTACACACGACAAGACTAACTTTGTTACCTTTTTCAAAATTAAACCTATTTCCATTAAATTGCCTAACAAAACTACCATCACTGCTGAATATGCTGGAACTGTACAATTTACTGAAAATTTTGTCATCTTCAATGTTCTCTATATACCTAATTTTTGTTTTAATTTGATATCTCTCCAAAGTCTTATCAAAGACTTAAACTGTAACCTGATCTTTTCTTCTAAGGATTGTCAGATAAGGGAGAATTGTTCCTTGAAGATGATTGGATATGCTAAACCTTGGAATGGACTCTATTATCTACAAGACTTTCCTAAACCTGATCAAAGAGATATTTCAAAGACTGCTTTCTCTTTTAAAAAGGCTGACATTAACTTGTGGCATCATAGATTAGGTCACCCTGGACATAATGTTGTAAAACACATATGTGAAAAGTTTCCTTATGTCAAATTCAATACTAATATTGTATGTGATACTTGTCATTATGCAAAACAACACAAGTTGCCCTTTGCAAAAAGTTTATCTGTTACGACTGAATGCTTTGAGCTTATTCATTGTGATATTTGGGGTCCCCTAAGTACTGTTTCTGTTCATGGACACAGATATTTTCTTAGCATAGTTGATGATTACAGCAGACACACATGGGTTTTTCTAATGAATAACAAGGGACAAACCAGAGACTTGTTACAGAATTTTATTATCAAAATCAAGAATCAATTTAACAAAATGATAAAAATTATTAAATCTGACAATGGGCCAGAATTTAACTGTGTTAATTTCTATAACATGCATGGAATCATTCATCAGAGAAGTTGTGTTGAGACCCCTGAACAAAATTTTGTACTTGAAAGGAAACACCAACATATACTCAATGTGACATGCAACATTATTTTTCATTCTAATATACCTAAAGTTTACTGGTCATATGCTATCGGACATGCTGTTTATTTGATAAACAGATTACCTTCCCCCATTCTTGGAAATAAAACTCCTTATGATATGCTTTACAATCTCCCTCCTACTTACTTAGACCTCAAAATCTTTGGATGTTTATGCTTTGCCTCTACCCTTGAGAACAATAGAAACAAATTGGATCCTAGGGCTAGAAAAGGGGTCTTTTTAGGATATAGGAGTGGTGTCAAAGGTTATGCTGTATAAGACATAAACACAAAAGAGCTTTTTATAAGCAGGAATGTCATATTTCATGAGGAGGTTTTTCCTTATAAGAATTTTCAGAACAGCCAGAAAATCACTGACAAAGAGAAGGATAAAGACGAGTCTGTCATTGATTTTTCAATGGATTCCCATCACACTGATGAAGACAGACATCATGAATTAGAAGCAGAGCTGCAGATTCTTACTGACACTAATGACAATCAAGAGGACCACAGGCATAGAAGATCAGAAAGGGTCAGGAAGACCCCTGCATATCTGGACGATTATGTCCATCAGGTGAACCAATCCTTAACTACAAGAAATAATTTTAAAACTGCTTATCCGATTTCTAATCTTTTGTGCTGTGACAATTTGTCAGAAAAACACTCAAAATACATCATAGCTATCACTGGAAATAGAGAGCCTCAGACTTATAATGAAGCTAAAGATGTTAAAGTATGGGCAGAGGCCATGCAGAGGGAAATTAAAGCTTTAGAAGACAATAACACTTGGTTTTTAACTCAGCTGCCTCCAGGAAAAACTCCTATAGGATGCAAGTGGGTATACAAAACTAAGTACAGAGCTGATGGTAACATTGAAAGCTATAAAGCCCGTCTAGTGGCAAAAGGGTATACTCAACAGGAAGGAATAGACTACCTTGACACCTTCTCACCAGTAGCAAAACTCACTACTGTTAGACTTCTGATAGCTCTTGTTGCCTCTAACAATTGGTTTCTACACCAATTAGATGTTGACAATGCGTTTCTTCACGGTGACCTCAATGAAGAGGTTTATATGCAGCCACTTCCAGGACTGGAAACTCACAAAGAGGGGTAGGTATGTAGATTAACTAAATCTTTATATGGCTTGAAACAGGCAAGCCGACAATGGTTTGAAAAATTGTCCTCTTATCTAATATCTGTTAACTACAAACAATCTAAATCTGATCACTCCTTATTTACCAAGAAAACAGAAAATTGTTTCACTGCTTTGCTTGTATATGTGGATGATATTGTATTGGCAGGAAACTCTATGGAGGAGATCAGTTGCATCAAAGAGCTCTTACACAATAAATTTCGTATGAAGAATCTTGGAGAACTTAAGTACTTCCTTGGGCTGGAAGTGGCTAGATCTAAAAAGAGCGTTCATCTATGCCAAAGAAAGTATGCCTTAGACATACTTGAAGAAACAGGAATGCAGGGATGCAAACCTTCTACTACTCCTTTTCTTAGAGACACAAGTCCGTTATATAAGTTGGATAACTATCTTGATGATCCTGGACCTTACAGGAGATTGATAGGGAAGTTACTTTATCTTACAAATACTAGACCTGACCTATGTTATACTATTAACTTAGTTAGTTTATGCAGTCACCTACAGAACATCACCATCGTGCTATTCAACATGTGCTCAGATACATGAAATCTACTCCTAGTGAAGGATTGTTCTTCTCTGCCGACTCTCCTATGCATCTAAAAGGATTTAGTGACTCTGATTGGGCCACCTGCCCCAATACTAGAAGATACACTACTGGCTTTTGTATCTTTCTTGGGACATCTCTTGTTTCCTGGAAGTCTAAAAAGCAGAAAACCGTTTCCAGATCATCCACAGAGGCTGAGTACAGAGCCCTTGCAACCACTTTATGTGAAATACAGTGGCTCCACTACTTACTACAGGATCTTCAGATTAAAGAAATTGGAACTCCCGCCCTATATTGCGACAACAAGTCTGCTCGCCACATTGCTCATAATCAGAGCTTTCACGAACGGACCAAGCATATTGAGCTTGACTGTCACGTTGTTCGTGAAAAACTCCAAGAGGGTCTTCTGCGTCTTCTTCCAGTGAAATCTGAGGAGCAACCAGCCGACATTTTTACCAAATTTCCGCATCGCGTTAATTTCAAAAACATTGTTCCCAAACTTGGACTGGTTAATATACATCGTCCAGCTTGAAGGGAGGGTGTTGAGAATCTTTCGATTCTCCTCACTGTTGTGTTAGAACAGTGTTTTCTGTTAGGTTTATTTGTATTCTGTTTACTCCTTTTGAACTCTATATATACAGAGTTCCTTTTCCCTTTTCCAATTAACAAAAACAAAAGAAAGCTACATGCTTATTTTGAATGTACTTGAAATAATAAAAGAGGAAGTTTTTCTTACTCACCTTCACGTGCTCATCATTTTCTTCTTCTGCGATAACGCCAACCACTGTCGTATCGGACCTCCTCCGGCCACCGTAGATCGCTTCTCTCTCTACCGTCAGAGGAAGCTCTGCGTCGCTTCTCTCTCTTACTTTCCCTTTGCTTTCTGTTTCTGCCACGCAGACTTCTACACGTTCCATTTGTTCAAAGCTATACGGGCCAAGATGAGTTGGGCCTTAAGTGCACAGTACATGACCCAAACCAATACTGATTAAGACACCAAGCAGATTGAGAATAGGTTTGGGTGAAAACAACAATTGCTATCCGATAGTGGCTAAGAATACACTAGTGCAGCGAAGGGGATATAGGTTGTTGGATGTGAGTTGACTTCACTACATTTTGGTGATGAAGGAAAGTGGTGAGACCAACAGTTGAGAGGGCAGAATTGAGATGAGAAACAAATTTTTTGTGGATGTGTTCTCCGTTGAAGTTGATGAGCAAATTGTACTTCCGTGTGAGTTTGTATGATGAGGAGGCGATATTCATGGAAAGGAATTTATGAGAGGTCAGGATGGGTTAGAAGAGAAACCAATACTACAAGACAGTGAAGGAGATAAATGCATCTTATAACAATTATATAGTTTTAATCTTTTATTCACAAATGCTAAATACAATTTGACACATATAATCACATTTGAATATATATATAACTATTTGGTTTTTGTTTAATACTTCAAAGAGTGTTGGTCACATTTTTGTTGGACTTTTGCAGTACGTCACACCACTATTGAAGAGTGTCGTATAGGTCATTATTTTGACTTTAACGGGTATCATTTATAAATGTTCTCACTTTTGGGGTTGTTGCTCGGATAAGCAACATTTATGTTTTCTGTTTTCCATTTATTGTTTCAGTTAGGGATTGGTTAGATCCCCCTCGCTGGAACCCTTTATAAGGGTCTTCCAGTCGTTGTGTTTGTACAACACAGAGAATTTTTCATTCAGTAAATAATAACAGAGTTACGTTTTGCTCTTACCTTTTTTCGTTCCTCTTTCTTCTTGGTTTCGGACTGGGTCCGATCACCGCCGGTGGCTTCCCTGATTTCTTCTCTGCTGAGCTTCCATGGGTGAGAGCTCTTTCTCGAACATGACCCTCATCTCTCTGACACACTGCTTCTGAATACTAGAGACTTCTCGTGGAAGTCTTCCCTTTTCGCTTTTGGGCTAAAGGCTTTTTGGGCCTCTTTTTCTTGGGCCGTTTTCCAATATGGTATTAGAGCAGAGTGAGAAGAACACCTGAATACTTGAAAGACTATGTACAAAGTGATCAATCTTCTACTATGTCCCTATGCTCTAAAAATGAGTTAAGAACCCCTTATCCTATAAGTAATATTTTGTCCTACAAGTCTTTATCTAGTAAACAATTGAGATACACTCTTGCTATCGATGCTGCAAAGGAACCTAATTCTTATGCAGAGGCTAAAGGAAGCCCTGAATGGGTTGATGCTATGAACAAAGAGATTGAAGCTTTGGAAAACAATGGAACCTAGTTCTTGACTAAGCTTCCTCCAGGAAAGAAATCTATAGGCTGTAAGTGGGTTTACAAGATAAAGCACAGAGCAGATGGAACTGTGGAGAGGTACAAAGCTCGACTTGTTGCAAAAGGATATACCCAACAAGAGGGTATAGATTTTCTGGACACCTTTTCACCAGTGGCAAAACTTACCACTGTCAGATTACTTTTGGCCTTAGCAGCATCAAAGAGATGGTTCCTGCACCAACTCGACGTTGACAACGCTTTTCTACATGGAGATCTAAATGAAGATGTCTACATGGATCCTCCACCAGGTTTGAACATTGGTACTGAAGGGCAGGTTTGTAAACTCACAAAATCTTTGTATGGCCTAAAGCAGGCCAGCAGACAGTGGTTTGAGAAACTGTCTAGTTTTCTTGTGTCTGCAGATTATATTCAATCAAAGTCAGACCATTCCTTATTTGTTAAGGAAACACCCACCAGTTTTACAGCTTTACTTGTGTATGTTGATGATATTGTTTTAGCAGGAAATTCCATGACTGAAATCACTCATATAAAGACTCTCCTACATCATCAATTTCACATAAAAGACCTTGGAGAGCTTAAATACTTCCTAGGTTTTGAAGTTGCCAGATCTAAGGACGGGATACACCTCTATCAAAGGAAGTATGCCCTGGATATTTTAAAAGAAACAGGAATGATGGGGAGTAAACCTAGCTCTACCCCATTTCTAAGCAACAACAATTTCTTATACAAAACAGAGAATTACATGGAAGATCCCAGTGTCTATCACAGACTAATAGGGAAGCTCTTCTATCTCACTAACACTAGACCAGATTTGTGTTTTACTATTAATCTCCTAAGTCAATTTATGCAAAAACCCACTAATTTTCATTTCCAGGCTTTGCAGCATGCCCTCAGATACATCAATTCAAGTCCCTCTGAAGGACTTTTCTTCCCTGCAGACTCTAGCATTCAGATAAAAGGGTTCAGTGACTCCGACTGGGCCATTTGTCCTAATACACGAAGATCCACTACTGGATACTATGTTTTCCTAGGAGCTTCTCTTGTTTCGTGGAGATCAAAGAAACAAAGCACTGTTTCTAGATCATCCACAGAAGCTGAATATCGCGCCTTAGCTGCTACCGTGTGTGAAATGCAGTGGCTGCATTACATTCTCCAAGACCTCCATGTCCAACCTGAAGCTGATGTTGTTCTCTACTGCGACAATGACTCTGCAAGGCATATCGCCCATAACCAAAGCTTCCATGAACGCACTAAACACATAGAGTTGGACTGCCATGTTGTGCGCGAGAAGATCCAAGCCAAGTTTCTTCGCCTGCTGCCCATTAGATCGGAGGACCAACTTGCCGATGTATTCACCAAGTTCCCTCATCGCACACACTTCAGATCCATTATCCCCAAGCTTGGATTAGTGAATATACACCATCCAGCTTGAGGGGAGGCTATAAATGTTCTCACTTTTGGGGTTGTTGCTCGGATAAGCAACATTTATGTTTTCTGTTTTCCATTTATTGTTTCAGTTAGGGATTGGTTAGATCCCCCTCACTGGAACCCTTTATAAGGGTCTTCCAGTCGTTGTGTTTGTACAACACAGAGAATTTTTCATTCAGTAAATAATAACAGAGTTACGTTTTGCTCTTACCTTTTTTCGTTCCTCTTTCTTCTTGGTTTCGGACTGGGTCCGATCACCGCCGGTGGCTTCCCTGATTTCTTCTCTGCTGTGCTTCCATGGGTGAGAGCTCTTTCTCGAACATGACCCTCATCTCTCTGACACACTGCTTCTGAATACTAGAGACTTCTCGTGGAAGTCTTCCCTTTTCGCTTTTGGGCTAAAGGCTTTTTGGGCCTCTTTTTCTTGGGCCGTTTTCCAATATCATTGGTTATTATCTTCACTTTAACTTTTCTTTTCCCATCTTATTTTCTAACTGTTATAAATAAACCTGTCAAAGAATTGAAATACCATCATTGAAGAGTCTAAATAAATTTTATTTTGTGGTTATCAGTGTAATATTGTTTAACGCAATTAATTTTATTATCATCTCTTCAGTTTATTGAAATTGGTGTCTATTAAAAAATTTGATCCTGTTTGATTCTTCTATCTATTGCATGATTGTAGGTGTTAAATTTTTCTTGACCTGAAAATGATGTTATCATGTGTATGGAAGTATGTTTTAATATAAAAAATTATATTTTTAACTTTCTTTTTAACTTTCATTTTGTATGTCTGATAAATTATATTTCACTGCTCCTGTTCTCTGAGAACTTAGGATTTACAATCCCGAAAGTGACTTTTCAAGCTTCATATGCCTTTTCGTAATATTCATAGGAAATTATCATTTTCCCTAGAAATTACTTTTTGCAAGAAATAAAGAACAACATACATTGTGTTTTCTCATCTGCAACAGCTAATGCAGCTACTTCACTAAGAACTAACAAAATTTTGTAACATGTAACTCTTCTCATCATGTGAACATTAACGTATTTCTTCTATATATACCACTTTTCTTACATCCTTAATCAACATTGCTTTGATTTAGATCCTCTCCCAGTACACGCCATGCAGGAATGAAAATTGAAAGACAACTACTACGTATTACTGGGTTAAAATTTGGTTAAGAGAAAAAAAAATATAAATAACTTCAAAATTCATCGAATCTTTCTTCATCGATCACTTGATTTACTATAAATTTAATAGATGTATACACTTACTTAATGTTGATCAATAAGTAATAAATATTCATTCAGACACTCTTCAACCATTTATGTTTTAAAAAATATTTGAGAACTCATGAGAAAACCTAACAAACTTATTTAGCTTGCGACATTCCTACCCCTCTTTCCTCTGTTCTCATTCTCAATTTACATAAATAAATAAAATTAGAATTGTTGGTCTATCCCAGTAGTGGTCAACCGCAAGTTTAAAATGTTAGGTATTTGGGTAAAAAGTACAGCTGAATAAATACATCAGGCCAGGAGTAGAAAATTACAATTTAATGAATTTATGAAGAAAAAGGTTAATTTTTACAACATATTTATGAAGAATAGTACACAACGTGTTTTCTCCATCAGCACCAACTCAGGAATCTACTTCACTTACAACCATACATATTTTTGCAACATGTAACTCCATGACCAAATAATCATATACGTATTTCTAGACCTACATCTACACCACCTTACATCCATAATGAGTCTCTTCTTGTGAACTTTGCCATAATGCCCTTTCTCTACTCCATGTCTAACCTATCATACAACGATAACAATGGAATAAAATTCACTACAAAAACAATGAGTTTTAGAAGGAGTTATTTTCCGGCAGTTTTGTAAACCCCGGAAAATTACCAGCGGTTCATAATAGAAACCGCCCAAAAGTGTTTTTAGAATAATTTTTCAAAAATATTTATCCAACTCGTTCCCTTCGCCTAAAATACTTCACTGATACATTCCTTTCAAAAATATCTACTACGCCTTCATTTCTGCTCGTAATTTTTCCCAAACCCTAATGCTCTCTCTCTCAATTCATTTATGCATTCATACATTTTCCTCCAAAAGTTTCCCATAATCATTTTCCTCCAAGCCCCGCACCATCTTCTTGTTGGTCTTCCCCTGCGTTGTTTTCGTCGTTGAGGCGTCGAGGCCTTGTGGTTGTGTAAGTTGTGTTCGCTCTCGGAATTCCTCGCATCCCGGTCACTTCATTTTCAATTTGTTTATTCATTTGTTTTCTTTCCTTTCATTTTCACTCTACGTGTTTGAACTTATGATTACTTTGGAATTGAAACGGTAGAAAAGCACGTTTTAGGTTTCTGATTAGTCTTGCGTTTTCTAAGAATATTAACGTATGAGAAGGGTGTGAAGTATGAGGAGGTGAGGCGAGGCAAGGCAAGGGGTGGGAATGATGAATCTCTTGAGCTCTGTTCCAACACAGACAGCGAAAAAGCCTTTTGGAACCATGTCTGCACTGTTGGAAGCAGATGTTCCTCAGGGATCTTGTTACACTTCAGAAATTGTGTTAATTTCCATTATACAGGCTGTGACATTGCATGAGCGATGCAAAGTTTTCAAGGGTGGAAGCACTGATTCATCTCAATTGCTATTTTCCTCGCAAACAACCAAGACAAAAAGAAAAGTAACTTTAGAGTGATCATTTGTGGTATTAAAAGCTCTTTACAGTTTATATCGGTGAGTCTCCTAATATTGTAGCTAAGGTATGGCTACTAAATTAGTATATCTTTTTATGTGTTAGTAATTTTATTTTTTTATAAGTAGTAAAATTTAAATATTTTACATCAAAGAAATAAATAAAAGCATAACTCAATTTCATTAAATAGAAGTTCAGCAGATTGAGATTTATTTTTATTCATTGAATGCTTACCATAGGTATCTTTGGTCCTATTCCAGTTCTAGACATTCAAAAGATCTTCAAGCACTTCACTTCTTAAAAACAATATAGTAAGTGGTTCTTTTTAATATTTGTGGAATCCAATATCACTTTATATTACAGTTTTCATTATTATCTTAAATTATTATTAATACAAAATATATATGAGAATCACTCATTATAACAGTCTTAATTTACTCGTTACATAATAAGTAAAGTAGTAACATTGTAAATGCGATTTATAAGATTTAATATCTTAGAGATATTATACTATTCTAATTAATAACTTATTATCTTAAGTTTTATTTACGGTCAAAATCAAATCCATTCCCTTCTTACAAATTTTTAGTTTAAGTTTTCTTTATTGTGGTATATGATAATAAAGAAATCATATGTCAGTATCAAAACAGTCTGCAGCACAACAAAAAGATTGTAGCTAAGATTATAAGTGTATGCCTTGAACCACAAGTGCTAAATGGTAATTGACACGAGTAATGTCCATGCTTTTGTCTATTTGATTCCATTATATCTAAATATTGTATGCTTAATCTAGGCGACGGTGTCATGTGAAGTTTATGTGAATATAAACCAGCAGAGAATTGTACATCAAGACTGCTTTCCCAAGGTGAGGATTTTCATTTCTCATATCTGTCTACCGTTTACAGTTTTGTCTCCATATTATAATAATTAAATATACCTTTTTATATGTACATGTTTGAGTAATATATTTCTTTTATCTCTGAGGGGCCTTTCACATCTCCAGTTTCTTGATTTAAGCTACAATTAATTACAAGGAGCGCTAGATATAAGTGGTTAGTCCTACTCCTATTCAGTCCTCAAATGCATTTGTTTTTCAAGTTAATGTAAGTGTTCTGTTTCCTTCAATAATTAACTGATTTGTTTGTTTATGTTCTTCCAAAACTTTAGAAATTGGTCATAGTACATGAGATTATAATAGAAGAGAAACTTTAGAAAAGGATGGTGTTTGGGACCCACTTAGAGTTACTTTGGACAGTTTTAGTTGCAGCAAACCCACTTAGAGTTACTTTAGAAAAGGATCCTTACAGAGTGTAGTGAAACACAGAGCATCACAGGACATAGTTGTGAATATGCACGGTTTCTCAAATACAGTTGAGGCAAGTTCTCCGAATGGATCACCATATTTCATATATAATATATTCAAGCACAATGCCCATTTTTTCTGAATGGTGTTCTCACTTCTCGAAAACAGCATTGTCCTTCAAATATACTGCCCAAGAACATTAAATTTCTTATTCTAAAATAGCATTTTACTTGCTTGAACCTGTTGTTTATGCAATCAGCATCATAATAGTTATAATAGAAAGAAATGTTCATTTGATCTATCTAAGGAAACTAGAAAAGCAACAAGGAATATTCATTTGATCTATATTGCTATCAAGTGCAATCATTTGATCACAAGGATTGTTAAGTTTGTCTAAAAAAGGCTATAGTAACAAAGTGTTAGAGAGATTTAGAATGAAAAAAATGCTCTCTTGGAGTAGTTCTAATTCAGAAAGGGGACAAATTTTGTCGAACTTGTACATTCCTTATGCGTCAGTCGTTGGGAGTTTGATGTATGCTAAAACTTGTACTCAACTAGATATGAGTTTCGTTGTTGGAATGTTAGGTTGATATCAAACTAATCCTGGAATGAATCACTGGAAAGATGGAAAGAAAGTTCTTAGGTACTTGCAAGCTACCAAAGACTACATGCTCACCTACACAAGGTCATATCATTTTGAAGTGATTGGCTACTCAGATTCAGATATTCCTGATGTGTGGATTCGAGAAAATCCACATTTAAGTATGTTTTTCTATTGGATGGAAGAGTAACTTCTTGGAAAAGTGTAAAACAATCAATCATTGATACTTCCACCATGGAGGTTGATTTTCTAGCATGCTTTGAGGCCACTATTCATTCATTGTGGTTGTGAAACTTTGTATCGAGGCTTGGTATTATTGACGATATTACTAGGCTGATAAGGATTTATTGTGATAATTCAATAGTCGTCTTCTTCTCTAAAAACAATAAGTACTCAAAGGGTGCAAAACACATGGATTTGAAGTACTTATCGGTTAAAGAAGAAACGCAGAAACATAGAGTATCGATTAAGCATATTGGTATTGGTATTGATTTGATGATAGCAAGTCCATTAACAAAATGACTACCATCTAAAAATTTTATTGGCCATGTTGAAAGTATCGACATTATGGATAAGTCTATATTAACATGAGGATGTTACCTATCTATATGCATATGTATAGTTATATGCTTGTACTTATATGACACTTCTGAATTTAATTAAAGTTATGTTTTTCTTAATTTTTTTTATCCACATTCAGTAATATACATGTATTATTGATTGTGTTAACATGTTATGCTTCTTTTAGAGACATGAAAGTTATAAGATTGATTTAAGTTGAGTTGGTTTGATTATGTAATACATGGAAGGAATGTTGTTGTTATGCCTTTTGTCTACCATCATTCAATCATTTCAATTCATCTAAAGGTGACAACATGATAATTCTAATGAATGGTGTGTACTTAAAGTTTAGTATTAAATCTTCTAAGTCATCATATGAACCAAGTGGGAGAATGTTAAAGTATTATAATTTAATACTTGGTTCATATAATTTAAAGAACAACTTTAATATAGATATTCTAATGTGATGATTATTAGAATATAAATGTATTAAAGTTATGTGATTATTTTAAAGTTATTAAAATTAATCTCTATCTTCTCACTTCAAGAAAGACATTTTCAGAATTTATTAATGTTTTTAAAATAGTAGAAGTTAATGATAGTTACTTTTATTAAAAAGTGGAAAAGGTTATATTGACTTTAACAAAAGGAGACATCTTATCTCAATAATTTGACTTTAACAAAACGAGACATCTTATCCGAATAATTTTTTATCATCAAAAAGCTATTAAAGAGAAGTAAGGGAAGGAAAAACATTGTTTAAAATAACTTTCCAATGGATCCAAATAAATTTTTTTCTTTCGTATTTATGGATATGAAAATTTGTGAGAACCATAAAATTCAAGATAAGGTATAATTTCATAAATTGAAATACGAAATTGCTTACAAAACAAACATGAATTTCTTAACAGTAAGCTATACTCTAAAGAAAAACAAGGAAAGGATGGGAAAAAGTAAATAGCAATCAAGAACAGTGATCATGCTGTTCTCAAAACAACATAAATGACTTATTAGAAATCACATTACAACTTTCTTTACGAATCTAATGAGACCATGTTTCTTTGACTCAAACGCTTTTCTCATGTTCTTTGATTCACCATATATCAGATACACCGTTGTGTTCTTGACCACCAATCCATTGCCGAAATTTACAAAAATCTCTACCTTGTCTCCAGATTCTAAATTTGACATTATGTCATGCCAATCTTCATTTTTAAAGGAAATTACTGTGCCATGGTTTTGAATCTGGAATGTACACTTTGTGTAATTAACAATTAAGACAACAGTAAATTCAGGTTCAATGATTTCAGGGGTTGATAAATAAACAACACACAAAATCATTCCTTTCATGTCACGATCTTGAGGCACAGTGAAAGAAACAGAGTGTCCCTCACCCATATGGGCCAAACAATAAGGATCATTAACAGCTCGGAGACAAACATCACCAGACTCACTGCTTGCCAATACCTGCACCATAACATAAAAGGCTTGGTCATTTATCTAATTTTTCTATTCAAACTGTCTTCTATATAATCATTATATTAACATTAATAATTACAAAGTGGGCATTTATAATCAAACAAACAACAATACAGTACATAATCAACACATACAAATGGGTAAATAAATCTGATTAATAGTTTTTTTCTGTATGTATCATCATTACGTCGTTAGTAAAGTAAAGTAAGAAAGTATTGAAAGAAAAGCAAAATCACTTGATTAGTTGATTACCAAAATAAGAAACCTCTAGATGAGGTTCTATGGCAATAGAAATTAAGCGTGCTAAAATTGATTATTATAGTTTCAGTCAGATATTTTATGTTCTCTTGATTAATAGCTATAATGATAGTGAAGGTAAGAAACAAAGACGAAGCTAGAGAAGAACCTGATATATGTTATCTCTGACAGCATTGAAAAATTGATGGTATGCTCCAACACCAATCAGAGAACACCTGAAGTGCTGCTTTGAAATTCCTGATTCTGTAATATTCGCAAAATATTCAACCAAAATATTTGTCACTTGCTTAGATAATTGAAGTTCGGTGTCACATGCTACCAAAACACTTCGAATATGTGTAAGGGTGCTAAGCAACGGTGCAATATCAATCGTATTATCCTCCATATCCATGCAAAACGAATGAATATAAGAAATGGGATTCATTGTTGGGGACATCCAGGACCGAATGATAGAAGGAAAAAGATTATGAGATAATCCCTCAAATTGTCGTAGGGACATGTATCCAATGCCTTTTGAGCTTACAATTGAAAAAGGCACATGTTTCACAGCTGTATTTTCAGCAATTAGAGTTATCAAGGATTCCAACTTTGCAATATCTTTATCTATTATGTGAATCTTGGAACAACCAGAGAGAATGAAGGTTCTTAAAGATTTCAAGTCATATATCTCTGTTGGAAGATTGTTTAGACTTGTACAGTATTTCAAATTTAGCAGTATAAGACTGTTGAGTGATCCAATAGATCGGTGTAGTTTGCGCAATCTTGAACAGTATTTGAAAATGAGGTGTTCAAGACTTGGTAATCCGGTAAAGTCAGGGGTTGTAGTTAAATGCTCGGAGTGACTGAGGTTAAGGACTTTTAGGGATCTCAAAACCTGCACCAAGATAGTTTTTCATTTTAGAAATGTTAGAGTACAAATTAAAAATGAAATAATAGCAAGCTAGTAATTAATTTTAATTAAGTTGTGTTTTAACGAGAAGTTGTTGGTAATAAAACCTGGGGTGTTTTCCAGAGAAATCGAAGAAGACTGCGTTTTAAATCAATCACTATTGCATCATCCTCATAAAAGTTGTTGGGCAGACATTCTGAAGGAAACCCATGCAATCTGATCCATCCTAGCTTCTTAAAAAGGTACTGCATATCTGTCCCCTGCGATGAAAAGAGCAAATAAAAACTAATGTACTACAGAGGAGAAAGAAAACGCTTTCAAAAGAAGTTTCAAAACACATGTAAAGAATGTTCTTACATATTTTGACGGTAGCCTGTTGTTCCCAAGATCCTTTCCTGAACTTTCATAAATAATTTAATCTGTATTCAAAACTGATCATTAATTTAATATTGGTTGACATAACATTACGTAATTAACGATTTTGAACGTTGAAAAAACTCAGGATTATTTTGAACAAAACTAATTAATATAAGAATTAAAATATATATTAAGTCAATTATATAATATTTTTTTATAAATTAACTTATGCATAAGATTTTATAAAACAAAATATTTAATTTTTTTTCTAGTTTTCTGTCGTAAGAAATATTGAGGAAGAAAATCACCTCAATATCATAAACTAAAGTTAATCTTGTTTTTCTTTCTTAGAAGTTTAGTAGAAAAATTTTCTCCAAACATTCTCTTGGTCAATAAAAAACACATTTTTCCATTATAATATTGTGATATGAACACTAGTTTTTTATGGGTATAACTTATAAATTACAGGCTTATATAGTTGACCCATGAATTTGCTATGCAATTTTTCCTGAAAAACACGTTTAACAAAGCTGTTTACAACTCTTGCCAAACAAAGAATATCAGTTCCAACTTTTTTATTTTTCCACTTATGGAAAATGGTATCCATTTTCAAATGTCTTGCCAATGGTGTGAAATCAAGTTGTAAAAAGGTTAATAATTATTATTCAAAATTTCATTATAAAAGGTAATCATTAGTTTCATATAATTAATTTTAGTCAAAATGTTACATTTACACAAAGAATAATGTATTTAGATTAAATTTATATTCTCGAAATCAATTTCTGTTAGTGAACCATATTAGATAACACAAAACTTTCCTTGATTTTCAAATGGTAAAGAAATTACTCTTATTAAATGCATATTTGCACAAAACTTTCCTTGATTTTCAAATGGTAAAGAAATTACTCTTATTAAATGCATATTTGAATACTACTTTTAATTTCTTAATCATAATAAAAAAATTTAGAAATTATTATTATTTTTGTTTTGACTTTGAAAGGGAAATTAGAATCAATTATGAAAGAACGAAATGCATTGCATCTATATTCTAAAATTAACACTCATGGAAGGCAATTTTTAACATCTATTAATTTTTCAACTTTTATTCTAAGACTTGGACGCAACAACTTCAAGGAAAGTTTATGCTATGATGACCAAAATGTAAAAGGAGAGGAAACTCAATAAATTATTTTTTCATGTAAATTATTTCGAGTTAAACTTAATTCTTTACTTTAGTATCATAATCCATACTAAAACTTTATTTTATATGAAGACACAATTTTTAAAACTAAAAATTAAACAATGTCTACTACTTTAGAGTACATAAGTAACAAAATATGTAATAAACATATATATATTTTAATTAGTTCTATAAATCAAATTACAAAAATTAAGCTAATATGATATATGGATTCTTATACTAATTTTAACAATATGTTTTGACTTAAAAATCATAATAAATATTAAAAAATTACATCATTTCCATTTTGAAACTAAAAAAATATAAAATTCAATGTTTGGATAACTAAAAATATAGGTAAGTGTGTATTAATCCGAAATCAAGGACTGGTGTAGTCTAAAAGATTGATACTTTTTGGAATACGTCAAAGTTTTACAAAATCCTAAAGACCCAAATTAAGGTAGTTATGAAAAATGTTATATGACTCAAGTGTTTTGGATAATTCAATGTTATAAGCTAAAGAATTCAAAGTTTAGCTTTTGTTTTCCCATCTTATTTTCTAACTTTTATAAATAAGTCAAAGAATTGAAATACCACCATTGAAGAGTCTACTTAAATTGCATACAACAACAAAAATGAAGCATTTTACTTTCTTTTTGGTTTAGACAATATTGTCCTATTTTTCCATTTTTACTGCACTGGAAATGTTGTTTTAAGACATGTTGAGATGGTCTTATAAATATTATCTTTCAAGCATTACTCTTTAATGAGTGTTCCCACAAGAAGAAAATTCCACACCACGCGGTGTGCTGACGAAAATAATAAATGTGTAATTAATTAATTTATATTTGAAAAATGTCAATCTATATTTGCAAGGTGTTGATGGATTTTTTTATCTTAATGGATCTAAGTTAGGTTAATATTATCTATATGTTTTAATAGTTTTTTAAGATTTTATTTTGTGGTTATTAGTGTAATATTGTTTAATGCAATTAATTTCATTATTATCTCTTCAGTTTATTGAAATTGGTCTCTATTAAAAAAATTGATCCTGTTTGATTCTTCTATCTATTGCATGATTGTAGGTGTTAAATTTTCTTGACCTGAAAATGATCTTATCATGTGTATGGAAGTATGTTTTAATATAAAAAATTATATTTTAAACTTTCTTTTTAACTTTTATTTTGTATGTCTGGCAAATTATATTTCAATGATCCTGTTCTTTGAGAATTTAGGATTTACAATCCCAAGTTTGATAGCCTTTTTTGTAATATTCATAGAAAATTGTCATTTTCCCTAAAGTATTTTTTGCAAGAACTAAAGAATAAGATACATTGTGTTTTCTCGTTTGCATAAGCTAATGCAACAACTTCATTAACATGTTAAATTTCATGTATTATTGATTGCGGTAACATATTTTTTTTAGAGAAAAAAAAGTTATACAACTGATTTATGTGTTGAGTTAGTTGGATTATGTATATATGAAAAGAATCCTATCATTTAAATTTATATAAGGATAATAACTTGATAATTCTAATAAATGATGTGCATTAAAGCTTTTAAGTTATTACGTAAACTAAGTGAGTAAATGTTAAATCATATTAATTCTATATTTAGTTCAAATAATTTAAAGTATAATTTTAATATAGAGATTCTTTTAGAATATAAATGTATTAAAATTATGAGATTATTTTAGAGTTATTAAAATTATAATTCTTCTCTTCCCACTTCAAGAAAAATATTTTCAGTATTTTATTAGTTTTTAAAATACTAAAAAGTTAGTTACTTCCTTAAAAAAGTGAAAAAGTTAGGTTCTTTTGTTAACGAATGATACAATCTTTAATGGAAGAAAACTTTTTATCTAAGTTTATATTATCAAAAGTAAAAGAAAAATATTAATTAAAAAAAAATACAATGGATTCAAGTAAGTTTTTTTCATCGTATTTATGTATATAAAAATTTGTAAAAACTATAGAATTTAAGATCCTATATTATTTGATAAATTCAAATATAAATAGAAATCAAGAACAGTAGGATTATTTCCCTAGCTAGAGGATCATGTTGTTCTTAAAGAACATAAATATCAGAAAGGATGGGATACAACTTTCTTTATGAATCTAATGAGAGAATGTTTTTTTTGACTCAGACGCTTTTTCCATGTTCTCTGCTTCACCCCATATCAGATACACCTGTGATGAAAAGAGCAAATAAAAACGAATCTACTGCACAGGAGAAAGTCAATGCTTTCAAAAGAAGTTTCAAACAACATGTAAATAATTGTTCTTACATATTTTGTATCCTTATCAAACCACAGTCGCCTGTTGTGATAACAATTAATGGTTACCGCTCGGTATAGCTACCGTCCGGTATATTGGTATTCCTGTTAACGCTCGGTATCTTTGTAGCTACCATAAGGTCGCTCGGTATAGCTACCGTCCGATACATTGGTACTCCTGTTAACGCTCGGTATCTTTGTAGCTACCATAAGGTCGCTCGGTATAGCTACCGTCCCATACATTGGTACTCCTGTTAACGCTCGGTATCTTTGTAGCTACCATCAGGTCGCTCGGTATAGCTACTGTCCGTTACATTGGTACTCCTTTTTTATAACCACTCGGTTGGGTTGCATGACCCGCTCTTGTAGTTATCCTTCCCTTTATATATATCTCTCCTTTTCTGTACTTTGTGAATCAATCAATAATATTTTCCTTTTCTCTGGCTTATCTTGTCTCTCTCTCTTCTCCTCCTTTAAACCTTCTTCTCTCTACCGTGCTATAAATCTATGATGGTATCAGAAGTTATATCTGCTGCTCTCTGATTCCTCTGTTTTCTGCAATCTTGTTCTTGTTTCTTTCCTCTCCTTGAATGGCTACCCCTGAAGCCAATACCCTAACCCACGATTCTACACATTCATACCTTTATCTTCATCCCAATGAAAACCCCGCCATATCCCTTGTTTCACCCGTACTCAACAATACAAACTATCATTCATGGAACAGATCCTTCGTTACGGCTCTTTCTGCCAAGAACAAGGTGGAATTCGTTCTTGGATCCGCGCCTGAACCTGCACAGACTGATGCTACATTTCACGCTTGGTTCCGCTACAATAGTATGGTGGTTTCCTGGCTGTTACACTCCGTATCTCCCTCCATCCGTGAAAGCATCATTTGGATGGACAATGCTGTCGACATATGGAATGACTTGAAGATCCGTTTTGCCCAAGGTGACCTTGCAAGGATCTCCACATTACAAATGGAAGCCACCACCTTGTCCCAAGGCGAACTTTCTGTCACCGAATTCTTTACCAAACTCAGAATCATTTGGGATGAACTTGATAGTTTCCGTCCAGATCTTGTCTGTATATGCAAATCCAAGTGTTCTTGCACTGTTTCTTCGATTCTTTCTCAACGGAAACACGAAGATCGTGCAATGCAACTTCTCCGAGGTTTGAATTCCCAGTATACCAATATACAATCTCATATTCTTCTTCTTGACCCTCTTCCTCCAATTTCGAAAATTTTTTCTCTTGTTAGCCAACAAGAACGTCATATCATGACTGATCATGTTACTGCTAGTATGAAAACTATTTCCAATTCTAATTTCCCCTGTCAACCGAACGGTTCTACCACTATTACTTGCACATACTGCAATCGGGTTGGCCATCAAGAAAACACCTGCTTCAAAAAACATGGTTTCCCAAACCAAGATCATCGAAATGCAAAAACCACCAACAACAACAATCGAAAGATCTGCACATACTGTCGTAAAACTGGCCATACCATAGATGTGTGCTTCAAGAAACATGGATATCCTCCTGGCTATAAGTTTTCCGATAACAAACCCGGCCAGATTAATAATGTTTCAACCGTCCGTGATGCCACTCAACCTAACGAATTGGATCCTGATCATTCTTCTACCGAGACCATTAAAATCACACCTCAACAATATCAAATTCTTGCCGAACTGTTCAACAAATCTGAATCTAATGCACCCAATGTTCACATTAATCAAGTAGGGACACTCTCCACCAACACCTCTCCAGGTAATATTGTTTCTACTCTTCACGTTCATTCAGATAATACATGGCTCCTTGATTCGGGTGCCACCGATCATATTTGCATTTCTTTAAAAATTTTCTCTTTTTATCAAAAGATTACCCCTATTTCGATAACATTACCAAATGGAAAGATTCTCCAAGCTCATTACAAGGGCACTGTTCGGTTTCATTCTAAATTCCATCTTTCTAATGTGCTATATATTCCTGACTTCTCATTCAATCTTATATCTGTCTCACAGCTTATTGCTAACATTAATTGTACACTAATTTTTTCTCCTTCTGGCTGCATTATGCAGGACACCCAAAGTCAAGAGAAGATTGGTTTGATTAGACATAAAAATGGATTATATCTCTTTGACTCACCTATTTGTAAAAATGATACTAGTTGTAGTCCTTTAATATGCTCTATTCAAACTCCAAATCTGTGGCATGCTCGTTTTGGACACCTTTCAAATGATAGGTTACATCTTTTGCAAAATAAACATGCTTATATAACAAATGACACTCAAATTCCTTGTGATGTGTGCCATCGTGCTAAACAAAAGAAACTTCCTTATACTGCTAGTACATCTCATTCATCATGTCCCTTTCATCTTCTGCATATTGACATATGGGGCCCCAGCACTGCTTCTATGAATGGTTTTAAATATCTGTTGACCATTGTTGATGATTTTTCCCGTTACACTTGGATTATACCTATGCTAGATAAATCTTCTGTTAAAAACCACATTCTTACTTTTCTCTGCAATATAGAAAATCAGTTTAATAAAAAGGTTAAAATAATACGAACTGACAATGGTGTTGAGTTCAATATGCATGATCTTTTCTCAAATAAGGGCATTAATCATCAAACCTCTTGTGTTGAAACACCTGAACAAAATGGTGTGGTCGAACGCAAACACCAACACATCTTAAATATCACACGTGCCCTCCTTTTTCATTCACATTTACCAACTGTCTTCTGGTGTTATGCAGCCCAACATGTTTTTTTGATCAATCAGATGCCCACACCTGTTCTACAAAATGATACGCCACATGATCGTCTTCATGGGTCTTCTTGTGACCTATCCATATTGTGTGTTTTTGGTTGTCTCTGCTATGCCAACACTATTACTGCTCATAGAAAGAAATTTGATGATCGTGCTGTTCCTGGAATTTTCCTAGGTTTTAAAAGACACACAAAAGGTTATCTTTTCCTAAATCTCAAAAATCATAAGGTTGAAGTTTCCCGTAATGTTATTTTCCATGAAAATGTTTTTCCATATCACAATATTCAAAAAACCGAGAACTCTTTATGCCTTCCTCTGCCAACTAATTACACTCATAATTATGATCATCTCCTACCGTTCGGCCCCACAACTAATGATATACCGCTCGGTTCTTCTACTGCTGATAGACCGTCCGGTAATTTGATTACTGACTTGCCAACCGGTTCTCACAACACACCTACAGATACCGCTCAGCCTAATGATAATTGTAATGATACCTCTGAAAGTGTAAGGCGTTCTTCTAGACCCCGAACGACTCCAGCTTACTTAAAAGATTATAAAACTAATAGCATTGTACGTTACCCCATCAAAAATTATTTTTGCTACAATCGTCTTTCAAATCATTACAAGCATACAATTTTGTCTATAACTTCTAATACTGAACCAAACTCTTATTTTGTTGCTTCTAAAAATCCCGAATGGGTTACTGCCATGTGTGTTGAACTTGATGCCCTACAGGCTAACAATACTTGGGTCCTAACCACTTTACCCCCTAATAAAACTGCTATTGGTTGTCGTTGGGTTTACAAAATTAAATATAATTCTGATGGCTCGATCGATCATTATAAAGCACGACTGGTCGCCAAAGGATACAACCAGATAGAAGGGTTGGACTACTTAGAAACTTTTGCTCCTGTCACCAAGCTCACTACCGTCCGGCTCCTACTTGCCATAGCTGCCACAAAGAATTGGACACTAAAACAGTTGGATGTTAACAACGCTTTCCTCCATGGTGATCTTCATGAAGATGTCTATATGAAAGTTCCTCCTGGTCTTACCACTTCCACACCGAATCAGGTTTGCAAACTGCAGAGATCTTTATATGGTCTTAAACAAGCTGGCCGACAATGGTATGCTAAGTTACATAATTTCTTATTGTCCCATAATTATAACTGTTCAACATCTGACAATTCTCTCTTCTTGCAACATGATGGACAATACATTACGGACATACTCATAGTCGACAACAATGATGGAGAAATCCAACGCATCACCAATCTCCTTCATTCAACTTTTCGCATAAAGAATCTTGGTGATCTAACTTACTTCCTCGGCCTTGAAGTCGCCCGCAACTCCAAAGGCATCCACCTTAGCCAACGAAAGTATGTCCTCGATCTTCTTGCCGAAACCGGCATGCTTGACAGCTCTCCTGTTCCTACTCCCATGGTTCACAAACATTCTGCCACTAATATCAATCAGTCTTTGAATGGTGATGTTGCTGCCTCTTATCGACGTCTTATTGGGAAACTAATATACCTTACCACCACCCGTCCGGACATTACCTTTGCTGTCAATCACCTCAGCCAATTTATGTCTGCCCCTACGACTGCTCATCAACAAGCCACTACTCGTATCCTACGATATCTCAAAGGTACCCCTGGCACTTGTATTCATTTTCCATGCAACTCTACTATTCAACTGAAAGCTTTTTGTGACTCTGATTGGGCCACCTGCCCTAATACTCGCCGTTCGGTCACTGGGTTCACTATCTATCTTGGAAACTCTCTCATTTCATGGCGTTCCAAGAAACAATCGACGGTCTCCCGTAGTTCTTCTGAGGCTGAATACCGTTCGCTCGCCAGCACTGTGTGTGAAATGCAGTGGCTTACATATTTGCTTCATGATCTCCACGTTACTTACACGACTCCTGCCCTCATCTACTGTGACAACCAATCTGCCATACAAATTGCTTCTAACCAAGTTTTTCATGAACGTACAAAGCACATTGACATTGACTGCCACATTGTACGTGAAAAGGTTGCAGCTGGGCTGATAAAGCTTCTCCCCATCTCCATAACTATGCAAATTGCCGACATATTAACCAAACCGTTACCTCCTCCTATTTTTCAACTTCTTCGTTCCAAGCTGGGTCTCCGAAACATTTACGCCCAGCTTGAGGGGGGCTGATAACAATTAATGGTTACCGCTCGGTATAGCTACCGTCCGGTACATTGGTACTCCTGTTAACGCTCGGTATCTTTGTAGCTACCATAAGGTCGCTCGGTATAGCTACCGTCCGATACATTGGTACTCCTGTTAACGCTCGGTATCTTTGTAGCTACCATAAGGTCGCTCGGTATAGATACCGTCCGATACATTGGTACTCCTGTTAACGCTCGGTATCTTTGTAGCTATCATCAGGTCGCTCGGTATAGCTACCGTCCGTTACATTGGTACTCCTTTTTTATAACCACTCGGTTGGGTTGCATGACCCGCTCTTGTAGTTATCCTTCCCTTTATATATATCTCTCCTTTTCTGTACTTTGTGAATCAATCAATAATATTTTCCTTTTCTCTGGCTTATCTTGTCTCTCTCTCTTCTCCTCCTTTAAACCTTCTTCTCTCTACCGTGCTATGAATCTATGATGTTGTTCCCAAGATTCTTTCCTGAATTTTCATAAATAATTTTTATTCCGATTTCTCGTAGCATAGGCTCTGCTCTTACCAACAAAGAAACAACATATATCAAGGAATATATCTTTTTCCATTTCATTCAGTGAACCTTCGATGCTTACTTTTATTATCTCTGGAACATGATGCCTGCCAACTATGGGAAGTTTAAACAATAGACTGTTCCATTCTTCTTTCATCTTTTCAAATAAATAACTTTCAATGACTTCAAGAGCTAGAGGTAATCCTCCACAACGACTAACTACTCTTCTTGCAAGGTCTTTGTATTCTTCTTTTGGTTTTGGTTCTCTAAATGCGTGCCAACTAAGAAGCTCAAGGGACTCCTCTTCGTTCATTAGCTTTATCCGAAATTAGAGGTGAGAAAATCAAACTGTACTAAAAACTGTAAAACAGACAAACTGAACAGTATCAGACAAACTGAACTGTTTTTTGTTTTATCAAAACTATACTAAATTGTACTAAATTATAGTATGAAGTGAACTGAACTATTAACTGAATTATAAACTACACTACACTAACTGAACTACTAACTGAATTGTAAATTGCACTAACTAAACTGAACTATTAACTGAATTGTAAATTACACTAACTGAACTATTAACTAAATTGTAAACTATACTAATTTTAACTAAACTACAATATAAACTGAACTGAACTACTAACAATACTAATTTTAAACTGAATTGTACTAATTTTTAAACTAAATAATATAACAATACATATTCTTTTTAATTGAAATTTATTTTAATATTTATTTTATTTTATTCATAAGTGTCTAATAAATTGATTTTTAATTATTTAATATTATTATTTTCTATTTTATTTATATTTATTTTATTATTAAAAATTATTTTATTTTTTATTTATTTATTTTATTTTATTAATAAAAGAATATAAAAAATAACATCATACACTAACACAAAATAAATAAATATATATATATATATATATATATATATATATATATATATATAACTTAAAAATATAAAAATACAAATTACATTTTTTATTTTTATTGATAAAAAATATAAATTTTGTGATAAAAAAATTGTCTTAAAAAATTAATTATTATATAAAGTTTATTTGACAAGACGAAATAGTATATTGAACTGTTCGTAAAAGTGAATCAGTTATTTTTAGTATAATATAGAACAGTTAACTGCAGTCCAGGATAGATCAATCATTTTTGCTCAGCCATATCCGAAATATGGAATCAACTGGATATTTACTCATTACGCCGAACTTTGTTATTGTAATGATTATTACAGTTCCTTCACCGAACCAATTATGACTATAATTCCATAGTGCTAAAAGTTCATTATTTGCAGGCAAATCATCAAGTACAATGAGCACCCTTTTCCCAGAAAGTCTTTACCGAATGATACTTCTTCCCACGTCAATGTTAAGAATCTCCACCTTTTGTTTTAGCATCTAAAAGTTTTTCTTGTAAAAGAAGTTGCCCTCTTATATCGCTAACTTGTGAAATATTTTCAATGAAACTTTTCTTATTGAATTTCCAATGAATTTGATTGTAGATGGCTTTGGCAAGAGTGGTTTTACCAGATCCTTCCTCTCCACCTATCCCTATCATATAAACTTCATTGGATTTATTTTTTATAGTTCAAATCAGATCTTCCACTTGGGATTGTAATCCAACTGGAAATTTAGTAGCAGACAAGACTGGTAAATTAATAATGCTCTTAACAATTTTGTCCACTAGTTCAGCATCACTCCTTCAAGTTCAATAGCAGTGATAGAAGCAGTCATGACAAAATGAAATTTGAGGCGTAAAAGATGGTTGATTGAGTGAGTGATGTACCTGTGATTTCTCTCATCCCATCCAAAGAAATTTGCAGCTTTGGTGAGTGCATGGCTCCACCTGGACATTCCATCCTCCAGTTCTTCTCCTGAAAATGTTTGTTGTGCAGTTTCCTTCAAGGCTTTTCCAAAGTCATCTGAAGACGTACATCAGATGGCTCGATTTCATAATATACGGGAAGACAGAGGAGAAGGAGATGAATGCATCTTATAATAATCATATAGTTTTAATCTTCTATTAATAAATGTTAAATACAATGTTAACACATAATAATCACATCTGAATTTTTATCTAATTATTGTATTACTGTTAAGTCAACTTATATAACTTTTTTGTTTTGCTTTAATAACTTGTTGTTGGACTTTTGGACTACGTGATAAAAGTCCATGGGTTGGTCATCAATGGACATTTAGCCTGCCCTATCGGTAATTCTGTTCACTTTAACTAGGAGTATAATTATAATCGATTTCACTTTAAATTTGGAAGTAATTTGTCATTTGAACAAAAGTGTGATAAAAAAAAACGGATGTTAATATGTAATTGTTTTTAAACATTTTTAAAAATCTCGTAAATTGCCCATCTCTTTCATATTTTATCCCATTATGATAGAAAAGAATAACTCTCAATAAGAATATTCTTTTCTAGTGACGAATATTCTTTCTCCGTCTTTCTTGATGTAGATTGGATTTGAATTTTAAAGTACTATTTTCATGATGAGTGTCAAAATGTTTTTGATGAATTGGGATGAGGATACCATGTGGATGACCTGTGGAATACATTCCGACGTTCAAATTAGAATTTTTTTTTTTTTTGGAAGTCTAAAATAATGCTATTATCAAAGCGTGAAAACATTACTTCGAATTTAAATATCTGTTTATATAGTTAATAAGAATCTGACCAATTAAATTATCTCTTAATGGTCATTAATACCTGTCATCAATAGCCATTATCTCATTAATTAGGTTTTAATTTTGTTTGACTATTGTTGTGACCGAACTGTAGTAAAGCGCCCACTCGATCAACTCAACTTAGCACGCAGTCTTACCCGATCGGCCTCTCAGCCCATAGTATCCCTCATAACATTGAAGAATTGATGGTATGCTCCAACACCAATCCAAGAACACCTGCAGTGCTGCTACGAAATTCCTGATTTTGTAATAGTAGCAAAATATTCAACCAAAATATTTTTCACTTGCTTAGACAATTGAAAATCGGTGTCACATGCTACCAAAACACTTCTTTCTTTAGGCTTTAATTAGCTTGTGTGGATTGAAAAGCTATGACATTAGGCTTTAATTTCATGCACCCCACAGTTTCTTTCTTTCTTCGTGCATCCCTACAAACTTTTAAAACAACCATTTTATCATCTTGGAAATGACTTCCAAAGTATATATTTCAAAAGTTTTCCCAAACAAAGATTGTGGAGTTTTCGAAATAATATTTCTGAAATAAAATTTTCTGAACAGAATTTTTAAAATGTGATTTTCCAAACAGAATTTTCAGAATGTGTTTTGAAATAAATAATTCAGAATGAGATTTTTTAAAAGGATTTTGCAAAACTCATAATATCTTCCGGAACACTTACATGAAATATATTATGAAAAAATTTGTTCGAAATAAGTGAGATACATCTTTTCAAAATGATATTTATTTTCTGCATTTTTTATCTTATTTTTCTTTTGTAGTGTTTTCTTCCTTCTTCCTCTGCAGCATTGTGACTGTAACAATGAATATAATGTAAAGCATTAATAGAAGATGGTTAAGTCTTTTCCTCATTTTATGGGGGTGCAGTTAATAATTCTGGGAGTATGGGAAACAATATGAAATTAACCTACGCTTTGTTCCGTATATCACTGTCGACCACTTTTCACACCTCTACATAATACAGAAAGATCAATCTTTTGTCCATGATCTGATGGGTGTGAAGTGATTCTATTAAGTGTTTTTATGCTATATTTTATTGCATTTTCAAAATCTTTTTGATTTTAATATTTTAAAACATATCAATAATTTTTTAATATATTACAATTTAATTATTTTAAAAGCACACTCAAGAAACAATACGACAAGTTTAAAAAAATAATTGGACTAATAAAAATATGTCATCATATGCATTTATCATAAAATCACACTTGAAATATATAGTTTTATTTTATTTTTTATTTTAAGTGTTTTTGAGAGTTTGATGTTATTAATCTATATTCTGATTTTTAAAGAAAATTGTTACCTTACTTGTTTAAAGAAAATTACATTATTTTTTAATTTTTTGTTATTTACCATATCTGAAACACTTAATGAAAATTTTTATGATTCTACCTGAATTCTTGACTTAATTTTGTTAAGAGTGAATGAATTATTCTTTATTCAAATAAAAATTTCATTATTTTGTGTCAACATATGTGTCAAAATGTTGTCACATATATGTGTCAACAGCGGCCTTTATTTCATAAAGCATATCCTTTTTTTCTTTAAGAGAAATTATTGATGATTCTTGATGTGACAATAGGATTATTTATTTCCATCACTAAATGATAAATGATAATGCTGTTCTCAAAAAACATAAATGACTTATCAGAAGTCACATTACAACTTTTTTTATGAATCTAATGAGAGAATGTTTTTTTGGCTCAGACGCTTTTTCCATGTTCTCTGCTTCACCACATATCAGATACACCGTTGTGTTTTTGACCACCAATCCATTACCAAAGTTCACAAATATCTCCACATTCTAAATTTGACATTATGCCATGCCAATCTTCATCTATAAAGGAAATTACTGTGCCATGGTTGTGTATCTGGATTGTACACTTTGTGTAATTAACAATTAGGACAGTAGTAAATTCAGGTTCAATGATCTTAGGAGTTGATAAATAAACAACACACAAAATCATTCCTTTCATATCACCATCTTCAGGCACAACGAAAGAAACAGAGTGTCCCTCACCCATATGGGACAAACAATAAGGATCATGGACAGCTGGGAGACAAACATCACCAGACTCACTGCTTCCCAATACCTGCACCATAACATAAAAGGCTTGTTCATTTATCTAATTTTTCTATTCAAATTGTCTTTTATAATCATTATTTTAACATTAATAATTATAAAGTTGGGATTTATAATCAAACAAACTACAATTTAGTACATAATCAAAACATACCAATGATAATTAATCTAAACAAATCTGATTAATACTTTTGTTCTGTATGTATCATCATTAGGTCGTTACCGATTTACAAAGCATTTAAGTTTTGTCTCTTTTAGTATATTTCTACCACGATTGAAAATATAACAATTGTGAGGTAAAATAAGGTAAGCATTAGCCCGGAAATGACCTTTAACGTCACACTTATAATGTCCGACTGCAGAAGTTGGTCATTATAGAAGTTGATTCCTCCATGTCAAATCCTCTTTTAGACGTCGGGCCTAGTTAGATGTTAAAAAAGGTCTAAAAATATATCATTTTAAGCGTTAATATTATTTTTTTTTACAACATAGACGTTGGGCATCCCAAATCATACGTCAAATCCTTTTTAAGACGTTGAGCCTCCATATCAGACCAAAAAGTTTCGAACACTTTTGCAGACATTAGAAGTTGGCCCCTGCTATGTTTGACGTTGGATCTAGAGGATTATTAACGTCGGCCCTTACAATTTTCGAACCATTATTGTGCGTGTTTTTCTCCTCATCGTGGCACGTGTCTACTCCCTCACCTTCATGGCGACAAATTCTTTTAACATAAATTAACATGTGTTCAAAGATAACATACGTCAATTTACGTCTTCCTATGACGTCGAGCATTTAATAGACATCAAAAGCCTAAAATAACATAAGCTATTTTTGTTTTAGTGAAGGAAGTATTGAAATAAAAGCAAAATCACTTTATTAGTTGATTACCAAAATAAGAAACCTCTAGATGAGGTTCTGTGAGAATATAAATTAAGCGTGCTAAAGTTGATTATTGTAGTTTCAGTCAGATACTTAATTAGGATTTTTCTATGTTCTCTAGATTAATAGCTAAAATGATACTGAAAGTAAGAAAGAGAGACAAAGATAGAGAAGAACCTGATATATGTTATCGCTGACAGCATTGAAGAATTGATGGTATGTTCCAACACCAGTCAAAGAACACCTGAAGTGCTGCTTTGAAATTCCTGATTCTGTAATATTGGCAAAATATTCAACCAAAATATTTTTCACTTGCTTAGATAATTGAAATTCGGTGTCACATGCTACCAAAACACTTCGAATATTTGCAAGGGTGCTAAGCAACGGTGCAATATCAATCGTAATATCCTCGATATCCATGCAAAACGAATGAATATAAGAAATGGGATTCATTGTTGGCGACATCCAAGACCGAATGATAGAAGGAAAACAATTATGAGATAATCTCTCAAATCCTCGTAGGGACATATATCCAATGCCTTTTGAGCTTATAATTGAAAAAGGCACATGTTTCACAACTGTATTTTCAGCCATTAGAGTTATCAAGGATTTCAACTTTGCTATATCTTTATCCATTATGTCAATCTTGGAACAACCAGACAAAATGAAGGTTCTTAAAGATTTCAACTCATATATCTCTGTTGGAAGATTGTTTAGACTTGTACAATCTTTCAAATTTAGCAGTATAAGACTGTTGAGTGATCCAATAGATTGGTGTACTTTGGTCAATCTTGAACAATATTTCAAAATGAGGTGTTCAAGACATGGTAATCCGGTAAAGTCAGGGGTTGTAGTTAAATACTTGGAGTAACTGAGGTTAAGGACTTTCACCGATCTCAAAACCTACACCAAGATAGTTTTTCATTTTAGAAATATTACAGTAGAAATAAAAAATGAAATAATAGGAAGCTACTGATTCATTTTAATTAAATTGTGTTTTAACGAGAAGTGGCTCGAAATAAAACCTGGGATGTTTTCCAGAGAAATCGAAGAAGACTGCGTTTTAAAGCAATAGCTATTGGATCATGCTGATAAAAGTTGTTAGGTAGACATTCTGAAGAAAACGCATGCAAACTGATCCATCTTAGTTTCTTAAGAAGGTACTCAAAATTTACAGTCGGTTGTACGTTTTGCAAGCCATTGTTAACTGAAGGCAGTTTCACAGGCAACCACTGCAGGGCTTCTGTCCCCTGTGATGAAAAGAGCAAATAAAAAAAAGTGGACTGCACAGTAGAAAGAAAACGCTTTCAAATGAATTTTCAAACCACATGTAAAGAATGTTCTTACATATTTTGCATCCTTATCAAACCACAGTCGCCTGTTCTTTCCAAGATCCTTTCCTGATTTCTCACTAATAATTTGTATTCCGATTTCTTGTAGCAAAGGATGCATCCCAAATTTGTTGTTTTTGTTAATTTTGATGAGGTTACGCTGGATGAGAACTCTTAATCCAATATCAGCGTCTACTCCACAGCCATTTAAGATCTTGGTAACATAGGCTCTGCTCTTACCAACAAAGAAGCAACATATATCAAGGAATATATCTTTTTCCATTTCATTCAGTGAACCTTCGATGCTTATTTTTATTATCTCTCGAACACGATGCCAGCCAATTATCGGATATTTAAACAATAAACTGTTCCATTCTTCTTTCGTCTTTTCAAATAAACTACTTCCAACGATTTCAAGAGCTAGTGGTAGTCCTCCACAATAACTAATTACTCTTCTTGCAAGGTCTTCGTATTCATCCTTTGGTTTTGGTTCTCTAAATGCGTGCCAACTAAAAAGCTCAAGGGACTCCTCTGCGTTCATTCGCTCTATCCGAAATATAGAATCTATCGGCTGGTTCATCCGTAGGTCTTCATCGCTTGTTGTAATGATTATTACCGTTCCTTTACTGAACCAATAATGATTATAAGTCCATAGTGCTAAAAGTTCATAATTGTTAGGCACATCATCAAGTACAATGAACACCTTTTTTCCATAAAGTGTTTCCCGAATCATTCTTCTTCCCACATCAATGGTAGGAATCTCTACCTTTTGTTTTAGGATATCTAAAACAAGTTGTTCCAGTAAACGAAGATACCCTCTTATTCCGCTAACTTGTGAAATATTTTCAATGAAACTTTTCTTCTTGAATGTCCAATGAATTTGATTGTAGATCGCTTTGGCAAGAGTTGTTTTACCATATCCTTGGTCTTCACATATCTCTACAATACAAACTTCAGTGGATTTACTTTTGATAGTTCGAATCAGATCTTCCACGCGGGATTGTAATCCTACTGGAAATTTAGTAGCAGACAAAACCGGTAAATTAACAACGCTCTTAACAATTTTGTCCACTAATTCAGCATCACTCCTTCAAGTTCAAGAGCAATAATAGAAGAAGTCATGTATTAACAAAATGAAATCGGAGGCATAAAAGATGGTTGATTGAGTGAGTGATGTACCTGTGATTGCTCTCATCCCATCCAAAGAAATTTGCAGCTTTGGTGAGTGCATGGCTCCACCTGGACATTCCATCCTCCAGTTCTTCTCCTGGAAATGTTTGTTGTGCAGTTTCCTTCAAGGCTTTTCCAAAGTAACCCTTTTGAAGACGTACATCAGATGGCTGGATTTCATAATATACGGGCAGAATATGTTGGCCATAAGTTTCGTGGCATTTGATGATTTGTTGAAGCTGATGAAGACACCAAGCAGATTGAGAATAGGTTTGGGTGAAAACAACAATTGCTACTCGACAGTTGCTGAGAATAGGTTGTTGGATGTGAGTTGACTCCACTGCATTGTGATGGTGAAGGAAAGTAGTGAGACCAACAGTAGAGAAGGCAGAATTGAGATGTGAAACAAATTTTCTGTGGATATCTTCTCCAGTGAAATTGATGAGCACATCGTACTTCCGTGGTAGTTTGTATGATGAGGAGGCGTTATCCATGGAAAGGAATTGATGATAGGTGATCAATAGTTAGAAAGAGAAACTAATACATACTGCAAGATAGAGAAGGAGAATTCATACATCATCACATTTGAATTTTTATCAAATTTTGGTTGGACTTTTGCACTACGTGATACCGTTGCCCTTAAGTTGTCACTTATATTCAAAACTGATAAATTAGTGACTTTGAACATCGAAAAAGTTTGAAAATTATTTAGAACAAAACTAAAGAATATAAAGACCATATTTTAAGTCATTTATATAATATTTTTTTATAAATCAACTTATGCATCAGATAATTTTAGTCTATAAAACAAAATATTTAATTTTTTTCTAGTTTTCTCTCGTAAGAAATATTGAGGAAGAAAATCACCTTAATATCATAAACTACAGTTAATCTTGTTTTTCTTTCTTAGAAAGTTTTGTAGAGAAATTTTCTCCAAACATTCTCTTGGTCAATAAAACACATTTTTCCGTTATAATATTGTGATATGAACACTAGTTTATTATGGGTATATCTTATAACTTACAGGATGCTGTAATTGATGTTGGTTGAACCCACGAATTTGCGGTGCAATTTTTCCTGAAAAACACAGTTTAACAAAGCTGTTTACAACAAAGAATTTCAGTTCCAACTTTTTTTATTTTTCCACTTATGGAAAATGGTATCCATTTTCAAAAGTGTTGCCAATGGTGTGAAATCAAGTTGTAAAAGGTTAATATTATTATTCAAAATTTTATTAAAAGGTAATCATTAGTTTCATATATTATATTTAGTCAAAATGTTACATTTACCCAAAGAATAATGTATTTAGATTAAATTTATATTCCTGAAATCAATTTCTGATAGTGAACCATATTAGATAACACAACTTTCCTTGATTTTCAAATGGTAAATAAATTACTCTTATTAAATGCATCTTTGAATACTACTTTTAATTTCTTAATAATAATAATAAATAGAAAAATTATTATTATTTTTGGTTTGACTTTGAAGGGAAATTACAATCAATTAAGAAAGAATGGAATCTAGTCTAAACACATATTAAATATGATAGATCCATACTTTGTGAACGGAAAATTACTTTATTCGTTTCAGATTAGTTAATCTAATTTAATTTTTTTTAATGAGAATAAATTTCAGTTTTAAAATTTATGAAAATTTGATAAGAAAGTCTATAAGAAATTAGTTATGTTTCTAATTATTATTATTATTATTATTATTATTATTATTATTTTTGTTTCTAATTTAATTATTATTATTTTTGTTTTGACTTTGAAAGGCAAATTAGAATCAATTATGAAAGAATGAAATCTAATCTAAACACATTAAATATGATAGATCCATACTTTGTGAACGGAAAATTACTTTATTCGTTTCAGATTAGTTAATCTAATTTATTTATTTTTAATGAGAGTAAATTTCAGTTTTAAAATTTATGAAAATTTGATAAGAAAGTGTATAAGAAATTAATTATGTTCTATATTAAATTACCAAACATTATAAACACGAAAATGAAGTCTCATGTGTGTTTGACGAAATGCATTACATCTATATTCTAAAATTAACACTCATGGAAGGCAATTTTTAACATCTATTAATTTTTCAACTTTTATTCTAAGACTTGGACGCAACAACTTCAAGGAAAGTTTATGCTTATGATGACCAAAATGTAAAAGGAGAGGAAACTCAATAAAAGGAGATGAAGACACAAATTTTTAAAACTAAAAATTAAACAATGTCTACTACTTTATTAAACAATGTCTACTACTTTAGAGTACATATGTAACAAAATATGTAATAAACATATATATTTTAATTAGTTCTATAAATCAAATTACAAAAATTAAGTTAATATGATATATGGATTCTTTTACTAATTTTAACAATCTATTTTGACTTAAAAATCATAATAAATATTAAAAAATTGCAACATGTCCATTTTGAAACTAAAAAAATATAAAATTCAATGTATGGATAACTAAAAATATAGGTAAGTGTGTATTAATCCGAAATCAAGGACTGGTGTAGTCTAAAAGATTGATACTTTTTGGAATACGTCAAAGTTTTACAAAATCCTAAAGACCCAAATTAAGGTAGTTATGAAAAAAGTTATATGACTCAAGTGTTTTGGATAATTCAATGTTATAAGCTAAAGAATTCAAAGTTTAGCTTTTGTTTTCCCATCTTATTTTCTAACTTTTATAAATAAGTCAAAGAATTGAAATACCACCATTGAAGAGTCTACTTAAATTGCATACAACAACAAAAATGAAGCATTTTACTTTCTTTTTGGTTTAGACATTGTCCTATTTTTCCACTTTTACTGCACTGGAAATGTTGTTTTAAGACATGTTGAGATGGTCTTATAAATATTATCTTTCAAGCATTACTCTTTAGCTGAAATGTCTTAATGAGTGTTCTCACAAGAAGAAAATTCCACACCACGCGGTGTGCTGGCGAAAATAATAAATGTGCAATTAATTAATTTATATTTGAAAAATGTCAATCTATATTTGCAAGGTGTTGATGGATTTTTTATCTTAATAAATCTAAGTTAGGTTAATAAGATCTATTTGATTTAATAATTTTTGGTTTAATTGGGGACTAAATTTTTGTTTGATATTCGCTTTCAAAAATGATGTAATTTGGTTTCCAGATTACTGATTCTGTTTTAATAGGTCCATTCCGTTAAGTAGGCGTCAACGACGTTAAATATTAAATGATTTGTCAATAAGATATGTGTCGTGACAATGAAGTGGACTACATTATTCAACTCAACGTCACAGCCAAAGAATAAATTACGTGTTTATAAATAATGAAAAATAAAAAATTAAGATTTTTTAATCAGAATTGGGGGATTTTATCAGAAAGTGAGGTTGCGGAATCCCAAAGCGACTATGGGTCGGAGGAAGAAGGTGGCTCACCTCTCACTTTTCTCCATACTAAAACCTACTGAAACCAAATCTGAACCACAACAACATTGACATTCTTGAACTGAGACAACAACCTTGCAGAAATGCTGAACGACATCACCGAGCGCCTAAAAAGCGACAATGTTTCCACCCCCCTCACTGATGCCAGACCTGTCAAGACCGTCGCCCTCGTCGTTTTCACTGACGATCACGGCCTCTGCGGCGGTTTCAACAAATGGGTAATAAAAAAAGCCGTCACCCGAATCGAGGAGCTGAAGAAACTCAAATCTGGAGTGCGTTGTTATAAGCGTCGGCAAAAAGGGTAGCTCGTTTTTTACTCACAACAATGAAAGGAAACACCCTTTTGTTAAAGTCGACAGCTTTATCAAAATTGGAGGTTTTCCCACAGCAAAGAGGCTCAGGTCATTGCTGATGATGTTTTCTCATTGTTTGTTAGTGAGGAGGTGGATATTAGTTGAAATGATGAATTAACGATCACGACCAAGTAATTAATCAAAATGAACAAATTTTACAAATTAAGATAGAAAAATACTTATGATCACTTTAAAGAAAACTATCAAACCAAAATATGTATTAAGACAATTATATAATATTTTTTTATAAATCAACTTATGCATAAGATAATTTTAGTTTATAAAACAAAATATATTTTTTTTAGTATGCACTTGTAAGAAATATTGAGGAAGAAAATCATCTCAATATCATAAACTAAAGTTAATCTTGTTTTTCTTTTCTTAGAAGTTTTGTAAAGAAATTTTCTCCAAACATCCTCTTGCTCAATAAAAAAACACATTTTTCCATTATAATATTGCGATATGAACACTAGCTTTTTATGGGTATATCTTATAAATTACAGGCTGCTGGAGTTGACGTTGGTTGAACCCATGAATTTTTTATGCAATTTTTCCTGAAAAACACGTTTAACAAAGCTGTTTACAACTCTTTGCCAAACAAAGATTTTCAGTTACAACTTTTTTTTATTTTTCCACTTATGGAAAATGGTATCTATTTTCAAAAGTCTTGCCAATGGTGTGAAATCAAGTTGTAAAAGGTTAATAATTATCATTCAAAATTTCATTAAAAGGTAATAATCAGTTTCTATTAATTAAGATTAGTCAAAATGTTATATTTACATAAAGAATAATGTATTTAGATTAAATTTATATTTTTAAAATCAATTTTTGTTAGTGAACCATATTTGATTGTAACATCCCAAAAATATAGTATAAAACTATATAATAGAGTTATCACAACTCATATGATATAACAATTGTAGCAAAAATATAGAGTTCAACTTCCAGTTATCCAAAAACAACTATAAATTCAAAACCTTATATACAAACTGCATAACTCAAAACTATTTGCAAAACTAACATAAAACTACTTTACTCAACAACACCTCTGTCATCAAGAGCCTGTTCCACAGATATCTCTTCGTCCTCTACTCACATCCACCGGATGATCATTGCTAGCAAGAATAATGCAAAAACATTCAATTGACACAACAAAAAGAAGGGTAAGCTAGGTAAACAAGAAAGAATCATATTAAATCAAGTAATTAAACAAATCTCAGTCCTCAATTCAAGAGGACAAAATACACTACGATCACTCCAAACATCTCGTACTCTACAAGACTCATCCGGATTGGATATGAATGTTGAACTATTGGTAGTTTGTGCACTTGTATGGTACTGTTGACACTCTCCAACACCATACAAGGTTTGTCCAGACTAATTTCAAAGCCTATAACAAAAACCTCCCGCTACTCTCACCACGTGCATCATTCCTCTCTATTTGAGAATTTAATGATCATTAGAGTGTCAAAATACACTACCATTTCAAAGCTCCATACATTCATACCCTAACAACTACAACTTCAACCAAATTACTTTCATGTGGGTTTAAGTTCAATACTCATATTTCGTAAGTAAAATATGTCAATTCACAAGAATGCATCACCCAACATACTAATCAAAACTCTAATTGCATCAACATAAACAAAAAGAAAAACATACATCACTCCTAGTACCAGTCGCTCAGCACACCTTGTCGTTGAGCGAAAGTCCTCAAATAGAAAACCAACCTCTACAACCACTCGTTGAGGGACTCCACTCGCTATCCGAATAAAGCTCCCAGACCTCAACAACTCGCTCAACACACCCTCTCGCTGAGCGAAAGTCCTTAGACGGAAAACCCACCTCTACAACCACTCGTTGAGTGACTCTACTCGCTATCTGAATAAAACTAAGAGTGCTCCCAGACCTCAATCATTCGCTCAACGCACCCACTCGCTAAGCAAAAGTCCTCCGACAGAAAACCAACCTCTACAACCACCCGTTGAGTGACTCCAATCGCTCAGCGAGTCTACATAATCTGCAACACCAATTATGCAGACTTATGCAACCTATACCAATTTTTTTTACCAATTCTAACTATTTTTCCCAACTTCAAACCATCCTAAATCGTGTTATACACCTAATTAGACTTGAACAAGTGTTTCTAAACATTACTGCCATCATTCTAAATTGATTTCTAACAATTTCCCACTTCAAAACACACCATTCATCAACTTATGGATCCAAATTAAATTCTACCACTTTTTGACACTATTTTAAGTAACTTAGGGACTCTAACAAGTCCTAAATTACTTGATCAAACTATCCTAATGGACCACTTGGTCAACTAACACCTATTTCACATTTTCACTACTTCATTTCCTCAAAACTACCCTTAAAACTTTGGAAATATGATTTTCTTCTCAACTAACCAACTCTGTCACAATTTCTAACATTCCATACAGCCCATAACATATCAATCATCATCCAATTCAATTCATTTTTCACATTTCATCAAAGGCACATTCCAAAACAATCCAATCACACATGATCCAATTATTCTAGAGCCTAAGTTTAATTCAAACAACAAGATAACCAAGAATTTACACACATACATATCAATTTACTAAATTAAAGCGAAACTCTAGCTTCCCTTACCTCAATCAAACTGTGCACAACTCACAGAAACCCCGACAGATGCTTGCACCGTAAGGGAAATCTAGAAAACCCTAGAACCTAAATTAAGCTAAGAGTCAAGAAAGAGAAATATAATTCCCATGTAAGACAGAAAATCTACATAATCACATATTTAAGAGAAAACCTAAAAATAGGGAACGAATCTTATCGCTCAAAACGAGAAATTAATCAGTAAGAATTGCAGTCTTCGATGCCAAAATCGCCTAGACATTTCCTGATCGTCGAACAATTAGTCCAAGAGTGAGAATTTGTAGAGAGAAATGAGAGAGAACGAAGAGAAATGAGTTTAAAGAGATAGACAGTGTTTTTAATGAGACGAGCTTTATAAAAGTATTTATATTATAAGATTCTTTTAAAATAAAATATCCAACCTCATTATTTTAATACACCTCATTATAAGATATATCTACTCTAATATACTATTTTCTAGGTTCTTACAGTGATAACACAACTTTCCTTGATTTTCAAAAGGTAAACAAATTACTCTTATTAAATGCATATTTGAATACTACTTTTAATTTCTTAATCATAATAAAAAATTGAAAAATTATTATTACCTTTGCTTTGACTTTGAAAGGGAAACTAGAATCAATTATGAAAGAATGAAATCTAGTCTAAACAATTAATAAATATGATAGATCCAGAGTGAACGGAAAATTACTTTATTCGTTTGGGATTAGTTAATCTAATCTAATGTTATTTTTAATGAAAATAAATTTCAGTTTTAAAATTTATGAAAAATTGATAAGAAAGTCTATAAGAAAAAATTTATGTTCTATATTAAATTATTGCTTCACTCCGTTTATACATATTTTTTTTTTATTGTTTAATCATGATATATAACCAGAAAACTTTAACTTTATAATAGGATCTGGAGGTATTTTTTTGTACAAACTTGGTTCTTTGGATTGCCTATCGGAATGTTTATAGAAAATTTTGAGAGTATCTTTATTTTTTTTATCATAAATTAAAATGATTTGATGTATAATTAAAAATCTAATTATTTTTATAAATTACAAGCATAGTATTTCAGAAACTAATTAATGAATTTGGATATTTATTAAGAAAAAACATTTTAAACACGAAAATGAGGTCTCGTGTGTTTGACGAAATGCATTATATCTATGTTCCAAAATTAATACTCATGGAAGGCAATTTTTAACATCTACTATGATATTCTTCTTCCTCATTGTTTTCCAAAGCTTTTATTCTAAGACTTTGTTAGCAGAATGAGCCTAGCTTTGCATCTTGGCAATTGGACCAATACAAGGCCTATTAGCACCACACAAACTAAAAGGAAGAGTAGAAAAACAAGGAAAGGATGGGAATATATAAATAGCAATCAAGAACAGTACGTAGGATTATTTCCATCACTAAAGTGATCATGCTGTTCTCAAAAAACATAAATGATTTATCAGAACTCACATTACAACTTTTTTTATGAATCTAATGAGAGAATGTTTCTTTGATTCAGACGTTTTTTCCATATTTTTTGATTCACCACATATCAGATACACCGTTGTGTTCTTGACCACCAATCCATTACCAAAGTTCACAAATATCTCCACATTGTCTCCACATTCTAAATTTGACATTATGTCATGCCAATCTTCATCTTTAAAGGAAATTACTGTGCCATGCTGGTGTATCTGGAATGTACACTTTGTGTAATTAATAACTACGACAGTAGTAAATTCAGGTTCAATGATTTTAGGATTTGATAAATAAACAATACACAATGTCATTCCTTTCATGTCACGATCTTCAGGCACAATGAAAGAAACAGAGTGTCCATCACCCATATGGGCCAAACAATTAGGATCATTGACGGCTGGGAGACAAACTTCACCAGACTCACTGTTTGCCAATACCTGCATCATATTTTTCTATTCAAATTGTCTTCTATTATCATTATTTTAACATTAATAATTACAAAGTGGGCAATTAATCTAAACAAACCTGATTAATAGTTTTATACTGTATGTATCATCATTACGTCGTTAGTGATTTACAATTTATGATTTTGTCTCTTTTGGTATATTTTTTACAACGATTGGAAATATAACAATCGTGAAGCCAGTAAAGTAAGGTAAGAAAGTATTGAAATAAAAGAAAAATCACTTGATTAGTTGATTGCCAAAATAAGAAATCTCTAGATGAGGTTCTATGGCAATAGAAATTAAACGTGATAAAATTGATTATTGTAGCAGTAAGATATTTCATTAGGATTATTTTATGTTCTCTTGATTAATAGCTAAAATGATAGTGAAAGTAAGAAACAAAGACAAAGCTAGAGAAGAACCTGATATATGTTATCGCTGACAGCATTGAAGAATTGATGGTATGCTCCAACACCAATCAAAGAACACCTGAATTGCTGCTTTGAAATTCCTGATTCTGTAATACTCGGAAAGTATTCATCCAAAATACTTTTGACTTGCTTAGATAATTGAAAATCGGTGTCACATGCTACCAAAACACTTCGAATATTTGCAAGGGTGCTAAGCAATGGTGCAATATCAATCGTACTATCCTCCGTATCCATGCAAAACGAATGAATATAAGAGACTGGATTCATTTTTGGGGACATCCAAGACCGAATGATAGATGGAAAAAGATTATAAGATAATCCCTCAAATCCACGTAGGGATATATATCCAATGCTTTTTGAGCTTACAATTGAAAAAGGAACAAGTTTCACAGCTGTATTTTCAGCAATTAGAGTTATCAAGGATTCCAACTTTGCTATATCTTTATCCATTATGTCAATCTTGGAACAACCAGAAAGAATGAAGGTTCTTAAAGATTTCAAGTCATATATCTCTGTTGGAAGATTGTTTAGACTTGTACAGTATTTCAAATTTAGCAGTATAAGACTGTTGAGTGATCCAATAGATTGGTGTACTTTGCTCAATCTTGAACAATATTTCAAAATGAGGTATTCCAGACTTGGTAATCCGGTAAAGTCAGGTGTTATAGTTAAATACTTGGAGTGACTGAGGTTAAGGACTTTTATGGATCTCAAAACCTGCACCAAGATAGTTTTTCAATTTAGAAATATAATAGAAATAAAAAAGGAAATAATAGAAAGCTAGTAATTTTTTTAGCGTGCCGTATCGGAAATTCTGTTGACTTTAACTAGGAGTTTAATTATAATCGATTTCACTTTAAATTTGGAAGTAATTTGTCATTTGAACAACAGTATGATAAAAAAACGGATGTTAATATGTAATTGTTTTTAAGCATTTTTAAAAATCTCGTAAATTGCCCATCTCTTTCCTATTTTATCCCATTACGATAGAAAAGAATAACTCTCAATAAGAATATTCTTTTCTAGTGACCAATATTCTTTTTTCGTCTTTCTTTAGGTGTATTGGATTTGAATTTTAAAATATTCTTTTCCACGGTGGACGCCAAAATGTTTATGCTGAATTGGGATAACTTGTATTGGAGAGTGACATGCAAAATACACTTCAAGTCAAAAAAATTTCTAAGGTCTAAAGTAACGATAAAAACATAAGTTAAATCTCTATTTATAAAATTAATAAGAATCTGACCAATTAATTTACTTCTTAATGGTCATTAATATCTGTCTTAACGAGTATCAATAGACGTTATCACATTAATTATGCTTTAACTCTGATCCACTGTTATCGTGACGGAATAATAATAAAGCTCTTTTCTGCACCTGTCTACTCAATCAACTCAACCTAGCACGTAGTCTTATCCGATCAGCCGCCTCTCAGCGCATAGTAAGAAACCTCATGTATCGCTGACAACATTGAAGAATTGGTGGTATGCTCCAACACCAATCAAAGAACACCTGCAGTGCTGCTGCGAAATTCCTGATTCTGTAATAGTCGCAAAATATTCAACCAAAATATTTTTCACTTACTTAGACAATTGAAAATCGGTGTCACATGCTACCAAAACACTTCTTTCTTTAGGCTTTAATTAGCTTGTGTGGGCTGAAAAGCTATGACATTAGGCTTTAATTTCATGCACCCCACAATTTCTTTCTTTCTTCGTGCATCCCCACAAACTTTTAAAACAACCATTTTATCCTCTGGAAATGACTTCCAAAGTATATATTTCAAAAGTTTTCCCAAACAAAGATTGTCGAGTTTTCGAAATAATATTTCTGAAATAAAATTTTCTGAACAGAATTTTTGAAATGAAATTATAAAATGTTATTTTCCAAACAGAATTTTCAGAATATGTTTTGAAATAAATAATTCAGAATGAGATTTTTTAAAAGGATTTTGCAAAACTCATAATATCTTCTGGAACACTTACATGAAATATATTATGAAAAGATTTGTTCGAAATAAGTGAGATACATCTTTTTCAAAATGATATTTATTTTCTGCATTTTTTATCTTATTTTTCTTTTGTAGTGTTTTCTTCCTTCTTCCTCTGCAGCATTGTGACTGTAACAATGAATATAATGTAAAGCATTAATAGAAGATGGTTAAGTCTTTTCCTCATTTTATGGGGGTGCAGTTAATAATTCTGGGAGTACGGGAAACCATATGAAATTAACATACGCTTTGTTCCTTATATCACTGTCGACCACTTTTCACACCTCTACATAATACAGAAAGATCAATCTTTTGTCCATGATTTGATGGGTGCCATTTTTGAAAAAGAAAAGAAAAGGAAAATTATTGATGTCTTGGTAGGTTGTGATAGTATTCTCTAGTCCAGGTTGGTGATGGAAGTGGTATGATGGAGTCTGAAGGATCTTTGCATATCCACACAATTCTTCATAAATTAATTCGTTACCAATGAGCCTCTTTCAAAAGTTTACGCCACAGAGAATGCATTCAATAGTTCCCTTGGCAGCATAGATTTCATCCCAAGCATCGAAGTAATAGTTCTCAAATCTGGGACAGTCTAATTTGATGATACCATATTCGTTAACTAAAGGACTACAGCCTAAAACATTTATTGGCCATGTTGAAAGTATGAGCATTATGGATAAGTTAATATTAACATGATAATGTTATCTATTTATTTCCATATGTATAGTTATATGATTGTATAGATATGACACTTGTGAATTCAATTAAAGTTATGTTTCTCTTTATTTTATTTTTTCCACATTAAGTTATATACATGTACTATTGATTGTGGTACCATGTTATATTTCTTAGAGACATAAAAGTTATAAGATTGATTAAAGTTATGTTGAGTTGGTTTGATTAAGTGATACATGAAAGGAATTTTGTCGTTCATGACTTTTTCCTCTCATGAACCGATCATTTTAATTCATATAACGATAATGACTTGATACTTATAATGAATGGTGTACACTTAAAGTTTAGTATTAGATCATCAAGTCATCACATGAATCAAGTACGAGAATGTTAAATTATATTAATTTAATATTTTGTTCATATAACTAAAAGAACAACTTTAATACAGAGATTCTAATGTAATGATTATTAAAATATAAATGTATTAAAATTATGGGATTATTTTGGATTTATTAAAATTAATCCCTCTCTTTTCATTTCAAGAAGGACATTTTCGATATTTTATTAATGTTTTTAAAATACTAAAAGTTAATGATAGTTACTTTTGTAAAAAATGTAAAAGGTTAAGTTCTTCTGTGAACGAAAGATATAGTTTTTAACATAGACTTTTTATTCGCATAATTCTATATAATCAAGAAGTCATTAAAGATATGTAAGAGAAAAAAAAATTGATTAAAAGAACTTTACAGTAGGTCTAGATAAGTTTTTTCTTCTATATTTATGTATATGAGAATTTATATATTCAAGATCTTGTATTATTTCAAAAATTGAAATATAAAATAGCTTACAAAACAAACATGAATTTCTTAACTGTAAGCTATACTGTAAGGAAAAACCAGGAAAGGATGGGAAAATATAAATAGCAATCAAGAATAGTGGGATTTTTTCCATCACTAAAGTGATCATGCTGTTCTCGAAGAACATAAATGTCTTCTCAGAAGTCATATTACAACTTTCTTTACGAATCTAATGAGAGAATGTTTCTTTGGCTCAGACGCTTTTCCCATGTTTTTTGATTCAGCACATATCAGATAAACCGTTGTGTTCTTGACCACCAATCCATTACCGAAATTCACAAAAATCTCCACATTGTCTCCAGATTCTAAGTTTGACATTAGGTCATGCCAATCTTCATCTTTAAAGGAAATTACTGTGCCATGGTGGTGTATCTGGAATGTACACTTTGTGTAATTAACAATTATGACAGTAGTAAATTCAGGTTCAATGATTTTAGGATTTGATAAATAAACAACACACAAAGTCATTCCTTTCATGTCACGATCTTCAGGCACAACGAAGGAAACAGAGTGTCCCTCACCCATATGGGCCAAACAATAAGGATCATTGACAGCTGGGAGACAAACATCACCAGACTCACTGCTTGCCAATACCTGCATCATAAGATAAAAGGTTTGGTCATTTATCTAATTTTTCTATTCAAAATGTCTTCTATAGTCATTATTTTAACATTAATAATTACAAAGTGGGCATTTATAATCAAACAAACAACAATGCAGTACATAATCAAAACATACCAATGGTAATTCATCTAAACAAATCTGATTAATAGTTTTATTCTGTATGTATCATCATTACTTCGTTAGTATTTACAAAGCATTTATGTTTTTGTCTCTTTTAGAATATTTCTACGACGATTGGAAATATAACCATCGTGAAGGCAGTAAAATAAAGTAAGAAAGTATTGAAATAAAAGCAAAATCACTTGATTAGTTGATTACCAAAATAAGAAACATCTAGATGAGGTTCTATGGCAATAGGAATTAAGCGTGCTAAAATTGATTATTGTAGTTTCAGTCAGATATTTTATTAGGATTATTTTATGTTCTCTTGATTAATAGCTAAAATAATATTGAAAGTAAGAAACAAAGACAAAGCTAGAGAAGAACCTGATATATGTTATCGCTGACAACATTGAAGAATTGATGGTATGCTCCAACACCAATCAAAGAACACCTCAAGTGCTGCTTTGAAATTCCTGATTCTGTAATATTGGCAAAATATTCAACCAAAATATTTTTCACTTGCTTAGATAACTGAAATTCGGTGTCACATGCTACCAAAACATTTCGAATATTTGCAAGGGTGCTAAACAACGGTGCAATATCAATCGTATTATCCTCCATATCCATGCAAAACGAATGAATATAAGAAATGGGATTCGTTGTTGAGGACATCCAAGAACGAATGATGGAAGGAAAAAAATTATGAGATAATCCCTCAAATCCTCGTGGGGACATATATCCAATACCTTTTGAGCTTACAATTGAAAAAGGCACATGTTTCACTGCTGTATTTTCTGCAATTAGAGTTATCAAGGATTCCAACTTTGCTATATCTTTATCCATTATGTCAATCTTGGAACAACCAGAGAGGATGAAAGTTCTTAAAGATTTCAAGTCATATATCTCTGTTGGAAGATTGTTTAGACTTGTACAGTCTTTCAAATTTAGCAGTATAAGACTGTTGAGTGATCCAATAGATTGGTGTAGTTTGCGCAATCTAGAACAATACTTGAAAATGAGGTGTTCAAGACTTGGTAATCCGGTAAAGTCAGGGGTTGTAGTTAAATGCTTGGAGTGACTTAGGTTAAGGACCTTTAGGGATCTCAAAACCTGCACCAAGATAGTTTTTCATTTTAGAAATATTAGAATAGAAATTAAAAATGAAATAATAGGAAGCTTGTAATTTATTTTAATTAAGTTGTATTTTAACGAGACGTGGATCATAATAAAACCTGGGGTGTTTTCCAGAGAAATCGAAGAAGACTGCGTTTTAAATCAATAGCTGTTGCATCATCCTCATAAATGTTGTTAGGCAGACATTCTGAAGAAAGCCCATGCGAACTGATCCATCTTATTTTATTAAGAAGGTCAGAAGAAATTGCAGTCGGTTGTAGACTTTCGATGGCAGTGAGCAGTTTCACAGGCAACCACTGCAGGGCTTCTGTCCCCTATGAAGAAAAATCAAAATAAAAACAATTATACTGCACAAGAGCAAGAAAACGCTTTCAAAAGAAGTTTCAAACCACATGTTCTTACATATTTTGTATCCTTATCAAACCACAATCGCCTGTTCTTCCCAAGATCCTTTCCTGAATTTTCACGAATAATTTTTATTCCGATTTCTTGTAGTAAAGGATGCATTCCAAATTTGTAGTTCTTGTTAATTTTGATGAGGTTACGCTGGATGAGAACTCTTATTGCAATATCAGCGTCTACTCCACACTCATTTAGGATCTTCGTAACATAGGCTCTGCTCTTACCAACAAAGAAAAAACATACATCAAAGAATATATCTTTTTCCATTTCATTGAGTGAACCTTCTATGCTTACTTTTATTATCTCTGAATCAAGATGCGTGTCAATTATCGCATATTTAATCAATAAACGGTTCCATTCTTCTTTGGTCTTTTCAAATAAAGTACTTCCAACGACTTCAAGAGCTAGTGGTAGTCCTCCACAATATCTAACTACACTTGTTGCAAGCTCTTTGTATTCTTCTTTTGGTTTTACTTCTCTAAATGCGTGCCAACTAAGAAGCTCAAGTGACTCCTCTGCGTTCATTCGCTTTACCCAAAAGACAGAATCACCTCCTCTCAGCGGTTCTATATATGTTGATGTAAGGATTATAACAGTTCCTTCAACGGACCATTTACGAAAATCCCATATGTCGAATAAAATAAAGTTGGAAACATCGTCAAGTACAATGAGCATCCTTTTCCCAGAAAGTTTTTCCCGAATTATAGTTCTTCCAACATCAATGCTAGGAATCTCCACCTTTTGTTTTAGGACATCTAAAAGAAGTTTTTCTACTAAACGAAGATGCCCTCTTATTCCGCTAACTTGTGAAATATTTTCAATGAAACTTTTGTCCTTGAATGTCCAATGAATTTGATTGTAGATCGCTTTGGCAATAGTGGTTTTACCAGATCCTTCCTCTCCACCTATTCCTATTATACAAACTTCAGTGGATTTACTTTTGATAGTTCGAATCAGATCTTCCACGTATGATTGTAATCTAACTGGAAATTTAGTAGCAGACAAGATTGGTAAATTAACAACGCTCTTAACAATTTTGTCCACTAATTCAGCATCACTCCTTCAAGTTCAAGAGCAATAATAGAAGAAGTCATGTATTAAGAAAATGAAATGGGAGGCTTAAAAGATGGTTGATTGAGTGAGTGATGTACCTGTGATTGCTCTCATCCCATCCAAAGAAATTTGCAGCTTTGGTGAGTGCATGGTTCCACCTGGACATGCCATGCTCCAGTTCCTCTCCTGAAAATGTTTGTTGAGCAGTTGCCTTCAAGGCTTTTCCAAAGTCACCCTTCTGAAGACGTACATCAGATGGCTGGATTTCATAATAAACGGGAAGAACATGTCGGCAATAAGTTTCGTGCCATTTGATGATTTGTTGAAGCTGATCAAGGCACCAAGCTGATTTAGAATAGGTTTGGGTGAAAACAACAATTACTACATGACAGTGGCTGAGAATAGGTTGTTGGATGTGAGTCGACTTCACTGCATTGGGGTGATGAAGGAAAGTGGTGAGACCAACAGTAGAGAAGGCAGAATTGAGATGAGAAACAAATTTTCTGTGGATGTCTTCTCCAGTGAAGTTGATGAGCACATCGTACTTCCATGGGAGTATGTATGATGAGGAGGCGATATCCATGAAAAGGAAAAGTTAGAAGAAAAACCAACTTCAAAGAAAGCGAAGGAGATAAATGCATCTTATTACAATTATATAGTTTTAATCTTTTATTCATAAATGTTAAATACAATGTATAGAATACGAAGTTATAAAATACATAAAATGAAAGAGACAAGTAGAAAATGATAGAATCGAAATGAGAAAGGAAAGGAGAAAGGGAGAATATAAAATAAGAAAACGATGGAAAAAAGGACTCAATTAAAAACTAAAAATAACAAGGGTGTACGAAAATAAATTAAAATCAGAATAAAGAGGATTAATTAAAGTAAAAAGGATAAAATAAATACAGAACAAAATGGGAAAAATGAAAGACAAACAAACAAAATAAATCGAGATGGAAAAACATAAAGAAAGAGAAAATAGCCTTACTTGATCCCTCACAAATTTAATTATTTAGAACTTCACACAACTATATACCAAAAATTTTATACATGAAAAGGAAGTTACAGATAAACATAACCGGTGCTAAGAAACTTTAATTTGGGCTTAAAAACTCAAAACTCAAAATTTGACTTTGGGGTATCAAATAGGAAATTGGGTGACAAAAATGTTTTTGTCATCAATGTTTTAAGGTGCAAACAAATATGTATAGCCCAATTAAGCTAGTGTGGGCTGAAAAGCTATGAAATTAGGCTTTTACTTCATGCACCCCATAGTTTCTTTCTTTCTTCCTGAATCCCTACAAATTTTTAAAATAACCATTTTATTCTCTGGAAAAATGACTTCCAAATTATATATTTCAAAAGTTTTCCGGAACAAAGATTTTGCAATTTTTGAAATAATATTTCTGAAATAAATTTTTCTGAACAGAATTTTTGGAATGAAATTTTAAAAATGTGATTTTCCAAACAGAATTTTCAGAATGTGTTTTGAAATAAATATTTCAGAATGAGATTTTTGGAAAAGATTTTCCAAAACTCATAATATTATCCGGAACATTTAAATGAAATGTATTATGAAAAGATTTTTTCGAAATAAGTGAAATACATTCTAGAAAAATATTTTCAAAATGGTATGTTTTTTTTCTGATTTTTTCTCTTTTTTTTTATCTTTTGTAGGGTTTTCTTCCTTCTTCTTCCTCTGCAGCATTGTGCTGTAACAATGACTATAAGGTAGGGCATTAATAGAAGATGATTAAGTCTTTTCCTAATGTTACGGGGGTGCAGTTAATAATTCTGGGAGTGCGGGAAACAATAGCCATGAATTTCGTATATTACTGTCGATCACTTTTCACACCTCTACATAGTACAGAAAGATCAATCTTTGCCTATAATTTGATGGGTGCCAATTTTGAAAAGGAAAAGAAAAGATAAGAAGGGAAATCATTGATGATGCTTGAAATGATGTGAAGTGATTTTAATCAGTTTTTTTATGCTATCGTTTTATTGGATTTTCAAAATCTTTTGATTTTAATATTTTAAAATATGTCAATAATTTTGTAATATATTAAAATTTAATTATTTTAAAAGGACACTAAAGAAACAATACCACGGGTTTAAGAGAAAATTTGGACTCAAAGAATAGATTATCATATACATTTGTCATAAAATCACAATTAAAATATATACTTTTTTTGTTAGTTTTAAGTGTTTTGAGAGTTTGAAGTTATTAATCTATGTTTTTATTTTTAAATAACATGTCACCTTACTTATTCAAAGAATATTATATTATTATTATTTTTTTCTTACTTATTATAACTGAAACATTCAATGAAAATTTTAATGATTGTACCTGAATTTTTGACTTAATTTCTTTCAAGAGTGGATGGATTATTCTTATTCAAATAAAAATTTTATTAGTGGTTTGTAATTTTTTTTTCACAACTTTAAGATAGTGTTTTACATTAACGAGCAAATGACACCACTCACACATTACCATCTACTCATAAACCTCAATAAATAAGTAATAAGTAGTGATTCTCATCCAAAATATCTTTGATTATATAGAAATTTTAGAAAGTAAATCTAGATGCTAGTAAGATTTTTCCAAAATCAAGAAGTCTACACTACATATTTCATTTTGTGAAATAAGATCATATTATAATATATATATATATATATATATATATATATATATTACAAATTAGTTTTAAAATATATAAAATCTTTTTTTCAATATGGTGTAAGAATCATTTGAGAAATTTATCCTAGAAAAACTTTTTGTTTGTTGATATATTATGTTACCTGCTATTAAATTGTTGAACTATTATTAATATCTAATTTTATAATAGAGATATATATGTTTTAATATGAATTCTATAATAGAAATATATAGTTTTAATATGAAATTTTGTAGATTAAATTAAATTTAAAATTTACTTATTAATCGTACTTAAAAACTATTAGAAAATTGAAGTTTAAAAGTTCTATAAGTGTTCATAAGATAAATTCAAGAAGTAAGTTTTAATATCTTTTTTTATGCACTGGGAATGAGAGAAAAAATGTTTTCTATTTTATCATGTTGTTTCCATGAGGAGGAGTGAGATGAACTTGGCCTTCAAAGTTCTCTTGTTCTTTTTTACAACATTTTTATTGGATAATTTTATGAACCGAGTTGGATAAGAAGTTTTTTCTATTTAGTTTAGTATGAAGATGTTTGAATATTGTTTTGGTTTGTTTTGCATAATTTGTTAATGATGTATTAATTTAATCCTCAAAGTGTGAGAGATCTATAAATTTCTAATAAATTCAATTTAATTTTTTTAAGATTTCATTAATTGTTGATAAAGGTGTGTGAAATAATATCAACACAAACTTTCGATTTTCTTTCACAAGTAATTTTAAACAAATTGTATAATATGTTTTATAGATCAACTTATGCATAAGAAAATTTTAGTTTATAAAAAAAAAAAATATTTCACTTTCTTTTTTAGTTTTCTCTCATAAGAAATATTGAGGAAGAAAATCACCTCAATATCATAAACTAAAGTTAATCTTGTTTTTCTTTCTTAGAAGTTTTGTAGAGAAATTTTCTCCAAATATTCTCTTGGTCAATAATGAACACATTTTTCCATTATAATATTGTGATATGAACACTATTTTTTTTATGAGTCTATCTTATAAATTACAGGCTGCTAGAGTTGATGTTGGTTGAACCCATGAATTTGTTATGCAATTTTTCCTGAAAAACACGTTTAACAAAGCTGTTTACAACTCTTGCCAAACAAAGAATTTCAGTTCCAACTTTTTTTTTTCTACTTATGGAAAATGGTATCCTTTTCAAAGTCTTGCCAATGGTGTGAAACCAAGTTGTAAAAGGTTATAATTATCATTCAAAATTTCATTAAAAGGTAATCATTAGTTTCATATAATTAATTTTAGTCAAAATGTTACATTTACCCAAAGAATAATGTATTTAGATTAAATTTATATTCTTGAAATCAATTTATGTTAGTGAACCATATTAGATAACACCAACTTTCCTTGATTTTCAAATGGTAAAGAAATTATTCTTATTCAATGCATCTTTGAATACTACTTTTAATTTCTTTATCATCATAAAAAAATTGAAAAATTATTATTATTTTTGTTTTGACTTTGAAAGGGAAATTAGAATCAATTATGAAAGAATGGAATCTAGTCTAAACACGTATTAAATATATAATAGATCCAGACTTTGTGAATGGAAAATTACTTTATTATTTTCAGATTAGTTAATCTAATCTAATTTATGAAAAAAATTGATAAGAAATTCTATAAGAAATAAGGTTATGTTCTATATTAAATTATTGCTTCACTCCGTTTATATATTTTTTTTTTCCATTGTTGACTTTATAATAGGATCTGTAGGTATTTTTTTTGTACAAACTTGGTTCTTTGGATTGAATGTCGGAATGCTTATAGAAAATTTTGAGAATACCTTTATTTTTTATCATAAATTAAAATGATTTGATGTATAATTAAAAATCTAATGAATTAAAAATCTAATGAATTAAAAATGATGTATAACAATAATTTAAAAATTATTGTTATAAAGTACAAGCATGGTGTTTCAGAAACTAATGAATTTGGATATTTATTAAGAAAAAACATTTTAAACACGAAAATGAAGTCTCGTGTGTATTTGACGAAATGCATTATATCTATATTCTAAAATTAACACTCATGGAAGGCAATTTTTAACATCTATTAATTTTTCAGCTTTTATTAAAACTAAAAATTAAACAATGTGTACTACTTACATAAGTAACAAAATATGTAATAAACATATATATTTTGATTAGTTCTACAGATCAAATTACACAATTTAAGCTAATACGGATTCTTTTACTAATTTTAACAATCTGTTTTGACTTAAAAAACATAAAAAAAATATTAAAAATTTTCAAATCCAGTAAATCACATGTATATTTTGAAATTAAAAAATATAAAATTCAATACAACTGGATAACTAAAAATAATTAAAAAAAAGAATTGTGATGAAAATAGTTAACAAATGTCATATTATAGTTAAAAATATAAAATTAAAACAATTATGTATATGAAACCTACAACTACTTGTAAAAGGATTAAAAATTGTAAATAAAAAAGACATATTGAAAATGTTCACAAATATTTTATCTCGCAATATCGAACCGAAATCTAAATTCTCTATTTGAACTTTTGATATTGTTGTTTTCTGTGTATTTTGATATATTATATTATATTCGCATAGTGTATCATAATAATGCATATAGGTGCGACGACAGAGGTTTTGTTAAATGACAGGCTATTTTCTATAGTAGAGTTTACACGCGTAGTTGAGTTGGGTTGATTTCTTCCACAATAAAAACATGCTTTCATTTCCTCATAATTGTTAACACATCAAGCGTTTTTTTATTTTATTTTAACAAGTCTTGCATTCCAGGGTGCTAAACCGATAAACTTAAGAAAATGATAAAATCAATTAATTAATCACGTAATTTAGTCATAAAAATTGTTTTATTTTTCAATAGTGTTGGAATGACCAGAGTTTGTGCTGATTTTTTTTAAAATAATTACAGATAAATGATTTTATCAGTAATTTTTTTACTTACTTTGATTGTAAGTTGTAAGTTTGAGTTTGTATTATGTTCCTTAAAATATATGTATGTTTTATAAATGCATTTTTAGTATAAATAATATTAATCGGTTTCTCTTTTATCCCTATTCCGTAAAAAAACATTAAAGGTTAGAAAGGAATGAATGAAAGAGTTATAAACTAAGATTAAGCTTCTGAAAATGAATATAGGTATGTAATTTGATCAATGAATAAACTATTTTTTAAGTCGTATCAAATATAATTTTTATATAAAATTAAATTTAGTTACGTATTTTATCATTGAACTTGTCATTTATAAATTTTAATTCTGAATTTTTGTGTAAAGACCTAATTTTTTATAAACTATTTTTTAAAAGTCGGGTTTTCTATTAATTGATTTTATTTGATAGGAATCAGTATCTTTTTAAAACTTTCTTCTAAACCCTTTCTTTGTTTTCTCTCTATATTTTCGATTCTATTATTCATCTCTTTGAAAATTGAAATACATTAGATGGTTCTTGGTGTCAAGGTCTACAATCCTAATTAATCATAATATGAACAAGGTAAGTTCAACTTATATATGTGGCTTATTTTAGCTTACATGTAGTGTTTGTGTTTGTTTTGTTAGTCTATATTGATTAGTGGTCCTAAGGGTGTGTCTTAGTCGTGTTTGCATTATTCATAGGGACAAATTGAGCTGCCTGTGCGTTTAGGAGTGTTTTAGGGGTTGTCAAACGATTTGGTCATCAGGAAGCTAGTTGCTTTAATGTGCGTAAGTTGAGTATTTCTGATTGGTATTGGTATGTTGTTGAATCTGATTGTTGTTTGTGCTGAATTGAATGGTATGATTTGCTAATTGAATTGAGTTTTAGCTTGTGTATAAGCTCTTGTGATTGAGAGAACTAAGTAGTTGAGCAATTGTACAGATTGGTATGGGTTTAATGTATAAAAATTGTGTTGAACCATTTTTATGGAAAAGGAATACCAATTTGAGATATTGATCATGTCTCATTTCACTTAAATCACAAATACAAGTGTTTTGAAATCGGATATGGCGTTGAGCGGTATTGGTGTGGCGTTGAGTGCAAGCTTAGCTGTGAAAATTTTGGAAGCATTTTTTTCTCTAGATCCTTGAGGCCCCTTTCACTATTGAGCGGCCATTTTTACGAATGTTTTGGCACTAAGCGATGGTACATCAGTGCTTAGTATCATCTTACATTGTAAGTTTGGAGCAATTTTAGTTTCAAGACGCTTAGCAGTAAGAGGGTGTCGTTGAGCGTCACCTTTGGCGAAAGGTCTAGCGTTGGGAATCAGCATTGTCGCTAAGCGCCACCTTTATGCGAGAGGTTTCACATTGAGCGCCACCTCGGAGTGTCAGTCTGTACGCTAGTTTTGTTTCTTGTTTTTGGCTGTTTGGTATTGACTTATGTAATAATTGATTTTGCTTATGAGTATGATAGTTGTATGTATGGAAATGAAGATATTTCTTATGATTATGTTTGAGATTGTTGTTGATAGAATTTCAAGGAGAAATTATGTGTGCTGGTGATTTTTAGTGTATGCTTTGACATTGGGAGTTCAAATAGGGAGATAATGGTAAGAGTTGGAATTTTGGTCTGAGGCATGAAAAAGACTAACTTTATGAGTAATAAGGTGATAACACTTTACTACTACAAGTACACACCTACTTCTGATTTTCCTTTTCTATTCACTATATAAATAACTCACCTGTCAAAACCCTTAATTTGCACTCAAAACCTTCTAAAACTACTAGATTGACTCCTATCACTTTCCTTATTAGATTTTTACCAACTTAAGGTGCTAACAAGTCACAATTACCATATAACCAAACATGAAACCTCAAATTTCAAATCCTATCTCACAAACTTACCCATTAAAACCTCCTTTTTTCAACCCAAAACCTATGCATTTGATAACTTCTCATTCCTTAAACCTTTCTACCAATTCCAATCTTCATTACAACTTAATTACACACAATCATGACAACACCATATATCAAAATCACACAATGTCAAGCATACAAACATCGTACTATCGATAATCATCAACTAAACATAAAGAGTAGTGATAGAAATATCAAAATTACATTTAAATTATCTTATCATTCATGGATATATTAAATTTACACTACAACATAATATAAAACAAAGTCCAGCTTTCCTTACCTTAAGAGAATGAAATCAAGTTTTAAGAACACCTCGATGATTTCTTGAACTATAAGGAATTTCTAGAAACACCTATAAAACACCAAATTGGAAATGAAATGAGCGCCTAGGACTTCAGATTATCAAAGAACAAGGGAAGAAGCAATTCAACACATGCGATGATGAATCGCTTCGCCTAATTTAAGATTAAGAACGAAAGAGAAAAAGGGAACGAAACTTACTTTCTCTAAAACAGATCATGATCGGATAGAAGTGGAGATAACTTAGTTGTGATCTCCTAAAAACTTTTTGATCATCAAATAGATGATCGATGAGTAAGAAATCTCAAAAAGAAATGAGAGGAAGCTAAGAAAAAGATATCAAAAAAATAATTTGTATTTTGAGTAATGATAAGAGTTTAAAAAATTCTACTTATTTTTTTGAATTATTTTAATTTTAAAACATTTAATCTTATTATTTTAAAACATATATTTACTCTACCATTATATTTTCTAGGTTCATAGTCAAAACAATATTTGCATCGATCTCATCCAAATTTTGTTCAGATCCTACCATGCAACAACAACCATTAAAAAGAATTAATACTACATATACATAATAAAATGGGTCAAACAAATAAAAAAAATGTCCAAAAATTATACATGGTGGTGATGAAAGTCGTCGTTATCATAATAATTATTCACATAAATAATGAAGCATCTAAACTGCCAATAATATTTTAATTTTTTTTATAAATAATTAGTTTCTAAATAAATAATTTATTAGTCAGTTATTATTTTATAAATAATATATTATTTTTTCTCATATTTTCCTATAACTGAAGATACTCTTTAACAGTCCAAATAAATTTCATTTAAAAATAAATAGAAATTCAAGAACGTGTAATAAAACCAATAATTTGTTCAATATTTAAAAAAAAAAAGAAGTAACTATTAAACTAAACTGATTAAATTTTAAAGTCGTGCCACTTTACTTTAACAATTTTTAAAAATTGTTGTTTTTTAACATTATTTTGTTTTCCTCTGTTTGGGAAAACATAAAACAAAAGCAGTTTTTCAAAGTCTAAATTTTTATTGAAGTTGTATTTCTACTGCACTACTTACAGATAATTTTGTTTAAACATTTATTCTGGTAAAATTCAACCATGTCTGTAAATTAACCTTCTTCTTTTTTTTCTCTTAAGGGAGTTATTTAAGAAAATTGAATTCTTGCTAAAAAAAAGGTTGTATTTAGTGCTCAACAATATTTCGTGTGGAATTTAATTTTTTTTAAGGGAATGACATTTTAAAACAGAGTAATTTAATTTCCAACCTACCAAAACCAATCTAACACAGAAAAAATTAAATTGAACAAAAGGGCTATTTAAAAAAAATAAATAAATAATGGAAGTGATTAAATTTTGGTAGCTGCTAAGAACTACACTCTGTATGTTCCTTGTGAAGATTATGTTTGTTGTTTAGTTAGTAGCATTATGATTGGCATAAATTTAAAACCAAAACACTGAAAAGAAGAATAAAACAGCATGGAGAAACGAGGAAGATGATAAAAAACAACAAAAGAATCAATCCCCAAACACGTCGTAATATGATTGGGCGTTTGTAGCTTTTGGAGACAACACTGTCACACTAACATTTTCTATTCCCATTTCATTATCTTCTCCACAAATAAGAAACTTGCTATTATTATTATACAATAAAATATCTTAATACATTATCATGCACAACTGTTCTGTCGCAGTACTACATTCAAAGCATCTTTCTAATTATTAAATCACCCCAATAATACATTCAAAATTAAAATATGTGGCCATCACTGCAACTTATTAATCTTTTATTTCGGTATATCTTATTCATATAATAATTTTTTATTATCTCCATTACTTTATTTCATTTTTATAGCTGTAGTTTACTTTTCATTGCACAGTTTCTTTATTCATACTTTATTTATACGTACATACAGTTTTACCAACATGTTTGTGAAAGTGTTCATAGATAATTGAGTTTTCAACATGATCACAAAAAGTTTGATTTTTTTGATGATGTAAATAAGTATGTTTGGAAGAGTTTTGTATAACTATTTTTAGGAGAAAAAAAAAACAAGTTAAAGAAATAAAAAAGATTTTTTTTTTTATATAAATTAAGAGACAACTTTTGACAAATTAGTTTAAATGCATAAACTAATCTTAGTTTAGGTAAGATATTTTTTTTTTCACATGTAGAAATTTGTCTAAACATATAAAATAACATTCATCTAAACCAATTAAAAGAAATCAATTTTGATTATTTATATTTAGGATAATGATACTTTAACAACATTTTTTGACAATATTTTAACATTATCTATGTGTCATTTTGTGATTGGTCCAAAATTACTTCACAATCAATAATAATAATCATAAATAACAACATGGACCAATCACATACTGATATGTAAATGGTGTTAAGATGTTGTAAAAAAAATGTTGAAAGTATCATTATCCTTATATTTATGTTGAAAACATTAATCTAATTACCAAAATACTTTTTTTTAGAAATATATATATATATAAATATGAGTTGTGGAAACTTTTTGATAATTTTTGATGATACAGATGAAGTATAGAATTCAATTATGAAAGTGTTGAATAAATTTGTAAAAATGTAATGATAAGCCCTAAAAACTGGATTTTTTCCTAACAGAAAGAGATTAGTCAAATATTTGAAATGTATCTTTCCAAAGCTGAAGTCCACTAAAAACTCCTTTTCCTATTCACAAGTAAATAGCAAAAGTTGGTGAGATTATAAAGCTCTATGATTCATTGGGCCTAGTCAGAATCTCACCTCTGCCAACCTGGGATTCTGTTTATGCTCACATAAATTACTTTAAAATATCTCTTTTCTTCAAAAGCCAACTTCTTTCTAACCTCTATATATCTACCTCTTACATTTTTCTATGCTGCATAGTAAAATCACAAAACAAAAATTTTTAAAGCTTTTATTTTATGCTAGCTTTCACTTTACACTTATCAGACGTAACAGTTAATAAAATAGTTTTTATCATAGTTTATATAATGGTATGATTCAAAGTTTAACTAAAACATACTCTTATTTGTTCTTATATTATATTAAGATAATAACATTTATGGTTAACCCAATTTACTAAATCGATTAAGGGAAGAAAATGTGATCTAGTTATATATATTATAATTTGATTTTACATTGGTGTTAATATTAGAAAGTAGACTTCAAACATGTCTCAACCCCACAAAACTGACTTTTAAAGTAAAGTTTGCATCTCACTTGCATATTATAAATTGACTTTATCTTTAGTTGATATGAAATTTCCAACGGTTAATAAGTGAATTTGAAGTTTAATTCAACCTTACAAAATCGGTTTGTAAGATAAAGTTTGCATCTAGTTATGTACTTTATATTAGTCTTATGGACTAACTTTATATTAGTCTTATCTTTAATGGATGTAAAATTTTTAACGGTAAAATGTTTTATTCCTGGTAATTTTTTGTGGATGAAAAAAAAATTAAAGAAATGGGAGAAATTTTTGTTGAGCATGGATGAAGTTAACGAAATGTCCTAATCATTTGTAATTAGACTTTTGAGACAAAAAGGGTGACCCCATTAATACAGCTGGTTACAGCATAAGTGAAATCATATCCACCAGATTTTGCGATTTAGCATGGGTTAATTGACATGACCTTTAACGAGATTTTAGTGAAGACCCACGAAAATTCATAGTGGTTTGATGTGATGTGCCAATAATTAACGGGCATACGCTAACCAAAGTTTTGGGATAAACAAATAATTCTTCAATTAGAAAAGAAAGAACAAGGGGAAATATCTGTTACCTTAAGAAATTCTCTATCAGTATAATATTAAGAGAGACAATGAAAGCTGGTAGAAAGTCTTTGTTTAATTAGCCATATATCTTACAGTTGGTGCCAGAATAATAATAAGAATTTGCACCACAGAATACAGAATCTTCCTAAGATTTTACAGTGAATAATTGTAAGGGGGAAAAAATATTGGAAAAGACCTGCCCCAGAAGATAAGAAACTGGAATCATTGAAAGGGAGAAGAGGGTAAAAATTTGAGAAAAACAAAAGACAAAAAAAGAAAGGGTTCTGTTGAATATGATGGCTTAATAAATCTTTTGTTGTTGTTGTTGTATACAGCAGTTTTCGTAATCTTCTGGGCTTCAATGGAGGCGTAATGAAGGGTGAGTCTTCAATGATCAGAGCTCAACTTTCATCTGGGGTACATTATTTGAACCTGTGTTGTACCAGAAAAAAAAAAGTGTATGTAATAAGAATGAGAATAATGTCAATTTTGTTGTGCCTAATATTCAATTAACATGTCAATGATGTCTGACTTTTCTGCTATATTACCGTTGAAACTTGGGGATTGAATTGGTGTTTTCCAGTTTGCAGTTTGCCCAAACCCCATCTGCACAATGGTGTGCAGATCCTCCTCACAGAATGTTAATGGAAACTGAAAAACAATCAGACACAGGAAAATCAGAGAAAGAACCAGAATTTACTTTTAAGGTAATAGCTGTAGTAATCCTAAGTTTAAGACTGTTTTTACATGTATTAATTAATTGCACTTATCAATTATGATAAGACTGTTTAATGTATAACTTTAGGTCACTGTCATAAACAAGTTGTAATGCATAACTACCTAACAATAATGATGATTTTACATGTAAAAAGTAAACAGAGAATGTAGTAATGCAAAATGTACCATTTTTCTTTCATTATTAGTATATGGAGAAAAAGTGGAAGAGGGTTATTATTACCTGAGAGGCAACTTCATTAAACCCATTTAGGGGGGGTAATTGCATTGCAAGATTTTGGCACAAAGATGTGTCTAATGGGTCCACTGAGCAGTGGGTCACCGTTCTGTTAGGTATGTTATTATGGATAACTGGGTTTTGCTGATGCTGGTGCCCATAAAAGGCTTGTGCTGAGGAATCTAGAGGGAATGTTGGATTTGGGTGTGTTGCCAAAGAATTATTAGATTGAAATACCTGAAAACATCAAAAGCCAAAGAACCCCATTTCAGGAATCTTCTTAAAAGACCTCAAAAGCAACAAATTTTGTGGAGAAAAAGTGAACCAAAGAACTTACATCTTTTGAAACAAGGCTGTCAATACTAAGATCCATCCTTGTGTTAACAGAAGCCAACTTCATAGATAGGAACTGTTCTCAGAGAGAAAGAGGGAGAGAAAAAGAGAGCATAACTTAGTGAGCAAGAATACAAACACACACACATGATGACAATCATTTGAAAATTGAGATGCTTATTTGAAAAGATTGGTTACCTCAACTTGACGCTGCAATGACTGAACATAATTTATAATTTCATCTAGCATAAGTGCTTTTCCAGTGACCTATGAGGAATAAAGAACCAATTGATGCACCCAAGTTAGTAAAAGTACTGAATTTACATTTACCAACACTAAAAGGTTTTGGATTTTAACTTGTTTTCTCACCTTGTTGCAACCTGGTACAAGATCTTGGAGCAGCTTCATCCTCTCACTGATTTTCTCCCTCCGTACCTGTTTAATGGTTGATTAAATGTCAACATGAAAGCTACACACGATTTGTTGCAAGTGTCATTAATAGGAACCAGAAGCACTGATTCTTACACGTTCTGCAAGACTATGACTGTCAGTGGCTTGGCCTCTTCTTGCTCTCACATGAATGTAATCTTTTGGTGGCTCAGGAGGTTTTGAGTTGCTTTTGTTCTGTTTCTCTTCCACTGCTTTGGAATCTTCCTCAACCTTCACCGGTCCATTTTCGTTTCCCTCACCCTCGTTTGGCTTGGTTCGCTTTGAATTTGAATCCTCACTGACTTCAACACCCTGAGTTGAAAAGGACACCATTCAGATTGCAAATTCTCTTGGCAGAACCAAGGTTTTAGAAAATGATCCTTCACGATATAAGTCACAATTTCTCGAAATATAAAGAAATGAGACAGAATCACAACCATGACCATAGTTTGAAACTTTATGCAGAACGAAAAAACCATAACAAAATAGAAGTTTGACTTCAAAAACAGTTTTTATTTATTTATTTATTATTATTATTATTATTATTACCTTGATGGAGTTAAAAGTTTCTCTGGTTTTTCCTTTGGAAGATGCTTTTCTTTTCCTGGAATTCGTCATATCTTGGCAATTTTTCATCCCAATTTCTCCATTTGGTGTTTGCTCAGATATGGTAGATTCCTCTTGAGAATTGGCAACCTCAACTTTCTCCTGGTCCTGAATTGCTGAATTCTTGTTCTCTGGGGTACCCATTTGAGATCCGAGTGTCTTGAGCAGAGGACTACTTGAGATTCTAGATAACTTTCCACCATTTTCCACCACTGACGCAGATCTTTGAGCCAATTCACCATTGTTCACCCCCAATTGGACGTTCCTACCATTGAAACTCCTGCTACCAAAGCAAGAAAACTTTGCAGCCCTCTCAGCGAAACCAGGGTCAGCAGAGAATTCGGCCACACTGGAATTCAAAGTCATTGACTTTCCTCCCAAATTTGCCAACCTCTCATTCACCAAGCTCTGCACAGTCTTTACCTTTGGAGGGGAACTCAAAGGGGTGGTGTAACAAGAAGTATTGGGGCTGCCACTGCCATTATTCATGTAAGAAGAGGCCACAACCAAAGGGTGAGGAGAGTGTTGTGGGATCTCATCAGAACTCCCAATAGCTCCCAATCTCCCGACCAATTCCCTGATGATGAAATTGTCATTGGACATGTTGCTGCTGGGGTTGGATGATGCTGCAGGAGACGAGACCATTGAACTGAGTGCTGAGGAATCAAAGTGAAGTGCATGATCTGTTGATTTTTCCCAATTGGGGTTGTAAAAGCAATCCTGGGTCTGCTCAGAGGCACAATTGAGAAGTGTTGGTTGAATTCCCATGGTGGGTGAGAGTGATTGCCAAGAGGGAACTGAAGAAGAAGAAGGTGGTGGTGGTGGTGAAGGTTCAAAGTGAAGGGGATGCTGTGTTTGTGACACCCCAGAATTGATAAAGAACTGATTTTCCATTGGGAGAGATCAATGACAGAAAGAGGAAACAACAGAAAGGAACTGAATATGGAAGAGTTGGTTAAGTTAAGGTTTATTATGTCCCTGGAACCTGAAGCAAAATGATTGTGATTTTGGGAAATTACATTAGGAAACAATAAGAGGATTTAAAGGAGGAGTGTAGAAATGTGGGACAAGTGGGTGTAATTGGAGTGATTAATGAAGTGGGTTGGATTGGAGATGAGAAGAGAGAGAGAGAAAGAGAAATAGAAAGAGAGTTTGGTGTGAAAAGGGAAGTGTGTTTGGTAAATAGAAAGATGGAAAAGATTGAGAGAGAGAGAGAGAGAAGAGAAAGGAAGGGGGAAGAAAATAGATGGGACTACAATGGGGTTAAATAGACCCAAAACAAGAGAAACACTCTATTGACCTTTTCTTTTTTTAATTTCATAATGATGTGTCAAATGCTATAGTAAATAAATTAAAAGACAAAACAAATGTATTTGCTATCATCATCTCCTCTCTTTTTTGTATATATAGAAAGAAAAAGCACTAATGTTGGTTGAGAAGTAGTTTAGGTATTCAATCTTTAACAATAACAAATAATATTTGCTATAATATCCTAGCTAAAAACAAAGATAAGCCAAAGTTGTAGAAGAAAAATAATGAAACTTACCAATTGGGACATAGTATCACTATACTTAAAAATAGAATACATCATTGAATAAAGAATAAATTGATGTGAAATTAAAAAAAAAAAACTCAAATGCTTTTTGTTTGCTTAAATTGGTAAAGAAATGGTATATCGTGTAGATTTTAACTTTATTTTTTATAATCTAAACTAATTAAATACATTTTAAATGAATTTCAATAAAATTATCACAAAATTAATGTAAATTATTAATAAAATAATAATGTAAAATCTTTACACATTTAGTACATCTAAATTAAGTTTTATAAAAGTATCTATAATTTTTTTAAAAAAAATATTGAGTTAAAATAGTTCATACAATGGCTTAAAGGTCCATTCATCAAAACCATTGAGATAATAATCAGAATTTTATTTTTTTATATCAAATAATGCTTGAGTTAACTTTATCATATCATTAAATATTGATTTATCAGTTTTTCGAAGGTTTTACCTCATTAATTCGATTAAAAATTAAATTTAGAAAATACTCAATCAATTAAATTTTCAAATTCGAAACTATATATAAACATTTTTCCAAAACTAAACGCTCTAAATTAAAACCAAATCACAGATTTTTAATATATACATCTGCGATCTCTTCATTCTATTATAAAAAGTTGATGAATAATTATATAGAGTTGATATAAAATATTTGATTTTAGGTTAGGTAGTGGGGTAGACAAAAGTAGTGTGAGTAGTCATTAGTAAGTTACAGTCTATTTGTTAGTTTCTTTTTCTCTATATTTGAATTTAGATTAAATTAATGTCATTTTTATGTTTTCTTTTTCAAATCATATTCATATTTACTATTATAATGATTTTATCTCAAGTAGGAATTGTTGATACGAGAAACAATTATCTTCCACCTTAAGAAATCTATGTTTGTCATACTCCCACTGAGATCTTATTTCTACTAATAAAAAAGTTATTAAATATAATTTTACTAAAAACACTATTGTATTCTTTGAATTAGAGGATAAAAAAGATGATAATGAATAAAAAAAACAATAAAAGGAAGGTTGGATTGAATCAAAATGACTGGAAAATGATATACTTTTTTTTTTGTCATTAATAACTTTATTTATTCTTTTCAAAATTATTATAATAGAAAAGTGAAAAAAAACTATATATATATATATATATATATATATATATATATATATATATATATATATATATATATATTCTTTTGCAATAACGTAGTCGATCATGTGATCATGTGTGCAACATAATAAATTATGTTGTATCTTTATATAAATTTGTTTCCTTTTTATTTTTTTTCTCACATGTCACTTAGTATTTTTCACTAATTTATCACATACAAATTTCTCATGTTTCCTTTTCCTCTTGAGATCAATTAAGACAAATCACAATCATTTTCTTATATAATTAAGAGATATGATGTAATATAAAAGACTATTAAATATGTTTTTCTTAAATTATTATTAAAAAAATTATATTTTATTCTTTAATTAAATTATAAAATATTTTGTCTTTATATTTTAAAAAAACCATCTTAAAAATCCATTCTTATAAGTTATTGGAGAGTTTACCACATAACACAAGAAATTTTATAATGACCTATAATATAATTTCTTATTTCACATGTCATTTGTTAAAAAAATACTTGATATAACTTTGAGGAAATTTTGATAAAATGTAGAACTAATATATATGATAATTTAACTTAGGTATGGAAAAAAATGTTTTATAGTGTTTTGAAAACGAAAAGCAAATTTAAAGAAAATAATATAATGATTTAAAAATTAAAAAAAAAAGAAATAAAGAAAACAATGATAGTAATAGAATGTTGAAATATTGAATAGTATATGTCTATATCTCCCCGCAAAAGACGGAGGAGGGTGTTGGTTGGGCAGCATTGGACGTCAGAACACCAAAATATGTCGTCGTTTGCTTTCCTTTTCTTCACACTTTTACGGATCTAATGGAAGCCAGGAAGGATAGACAGCTCTACTAAACTTATTCTATTTTTTCTATTTTTTTTTTCTTTTTATGATTACACTTCAATTCAAAATTTACTTATAAACTCTTTTTCTTTTCATCTCTCAATTAATACTTAATTTATGAATAAATTATTATTTTTGCATATCAATATGTTAAGCTATTGTCACACAAAAAATTAAAAAGATTTAATATCAATAAAAGTATTACTTTTAATTCAAATATGTAAATCTTATTCTTCCTATTGAATTGATAAGAGAGTCGGTCGTCCTTCTTTGTTTTGTAGAAGATATCCTTATGCTCAAAAAAAAAATATCTGTTTTATTAAAATAGATCAATGTGTCTTTACCTTTTATAGAGCTTCTGTTAGTCAAACCCATTGATTAACCATTAATCTAATATATTTTATTTTTAGACAATCAAACTTAATAATAAATTATTAATATCGATTTGTAAAACGTGAGATAATTTGACCTATCAATATCTTATAATGTATCTCACCCAATAATCAATTATTAATATCGATTTGTAAAGTGTAAGATAATTTTGACCCATCTATATCTTCTAATGTACCTCGGTATATTTCATATAGTATAGTTATTTTTTAATCAATAAATATGTTGATTTTTTTTCTTTAAAAATTGATCTTCAGGTTTATTTTTACATAATATTACCTTTTAATCAATAAATATGTGGATATTGTTTTTTTAAATATTGATCTTCAAGTTTATTTTTATATAATATGAGACGAAACTCTTATTTGAATTTAATTGAGTTTGCATATATGGGATAAACATTTTAATAAAAAAATTTAAGAGAAAGAGTGTTATACTTAAGATTAATTAGGTTATCTCTAATCTAGTCTTTAAAGAAGTTTATCTTAACGTACCTTATAACGAAAATTGTGATTTAGTATATGAATAAAAGAAGTATAACGATTTTGTCCTTAATGATGATTTCAACTTGATATCAAGTTAGTTCTAGTTAAATTATTTTTAAAAATTTGAATTTAATGTTAAAATAATGTCTTGTTATATTTTTTAGAATAAATGAATTTTTTATAATGATTGGTTTGCACCAAAAATATCACGTGCCCTTAAGTTAAAGGAAGTCGAAAAGGTTTTTGAAAATAGAAATGGACCCTGCAATATTTAAAGAGTTATTTAATTTTAACATAAAATATTTGATTTTTCATAATTTCTCTAATTAAGCTAAGCAACTTTATCACTTTCTGAAAGTAAAGCACTAGTTAGTCATTTAAAAATATTATATCCTCAGTCACATGTTTATATATTTTAAGAAGCTTGAGGTCCTTCGAGCTATTTCTGCCTATGTTTTCTTCCTCTGGAGATTTCTGGTTTTCTTTAATTATACAATTCACAAAGAAAATAAAAGAGTATCTTATTAAAAATACCGAATTTGTTTTATTTACCATAACTTTTTCTCGTCTAAAATTGTCGGTGTATTCAACATTATTTACTTTTGGTCAAATATTATTTAAAGGAAATTAAAATGTTGGATTAAAAAATTGGGCAAAGTAAAGTAAATGAGACGGCACCAAATTTCCTCATACTTGTAGAAGTCTCGGTTAATTGACTTTTGAGAATGAAGAGAAATATTTATTTTAATAATAAAAGTTAAATTAGTTAATTCACTAAACGAAAATGTGTTAATTATATCTTTCATTTAAGTTGTAAATTCACCATTTGAATTATATGTATTGTACTTTGAGTAAATTTATGCTACCATAAGAGTTGATATCTTTAAGAAAAGAGTTATATGAAGCTGTCAAGTGATATTTTTGATCGGATCAAGGAAAGGCAAGCTTTTGATGAAGAATTGCAGAAGATCAGTGTGTCGAACGGTGTACCACCACACAAGGACTTCAGTTCTGGAACAGATGGCCTTCTAAGATATAGAGGAAGGACTTGTGTTCCCAACGATGAAGACTTGAGAAGATTGGTTCTGGAAGAAGCCCATCAAAGTCGTCTTAGTATACACCCCGGTATGACTAAGATGTACAAGGACCTTCGAATGTCTTTCTGATGGCCAGGAATGAAGCACGATGTAGCTCGGTTTGTGGCATCCTGTTTAACCTGTCAAAAGGCTAAGATAGAGTACCAGAAACCGAGCGGTCTTTTACAGCCACTAGAAGTACCAGAATGGAAGTGGGACAACATAGCCATGGATTTCGTGACCCACTTGCCCCGTACGGTCAGAAACCATGATGCTATTTGGGTAATAGTTGATAGACTGACCAAAAGTGCACATTTTCTTCCTATCAACTTGAAGATGCCAATGTCCAAGTTGGCTCAACTATACATCAAAGAGATCGTCCGGCTGCATGGAGTACCGTCCGGTATAGTGTCAGACCGAGACCCCAGATTCACCTCTCGGTTTTGGCAAGCACTTCAATAAGAAATGGGAAGCAAACTTCAGATGAGTTCTGCCTACCATCCGCAAACAGACGGCCAGTCCGAGAGAACCATCCAAACCCTGGAAGACTTGTTGAGAACTAGTGTTTGGGATGAAGTCTTGCTTTTAGCTGAGTTCACTTACAACAACAACTTCCACTCAAGCATTGGGATGACACCTTATGAAGCTCTTTATGGAAGAAAATGCCGAACGCCCCTCTGCTGGTTTCAAGAGGGTGAAGCAGTGTTAACCAGACCTGGGATCATCCAATAAACAACTGAGAAGGTGAAGTCGATTCAAGAAAGACTGAAAGCGTCCCAGAGCTTACAGAAATCTTACGCCGACAGAAGAAGGAAGCCTCTGGAATTCACTGAAGGAGACCATGTATTTCTCAAGCTTAACCGAACGGCTGGAGTTGGAAGAGTCGTCCGGCCAAAGAAGCTTTCTCCTAGATTCCTTGGTCCATACCAAATCTTAAGGCGCATTGGACCAGTCGCTTACGAGTTAGCCTTGCCTCCTCAATTGTCCAACCTTCATCCTGTTTTCCACGTTTCCCAACTCCGGAAATACATTGCAGACCCTTCTCATGTGCTTGAAGCTGACAACGTTCAACTCAAGGGAGACTGTTCGGTCGAGATGCAACCAGTCAGAGTCGAAGGATTAATGGTCAAACGTCCGCCCAGTAAAGCCACGACTCTCGTCAAGGTCATCTGGGATGACCGAACGGGTGATTCAACTTGGGAACGAGAAGAAGTTATGAAGGAGTCATACCCACACCTCTTCTCTAGTAAGTCTTAATTTTCGAGGTCGAAAATTTTATTTGATGGGGGGAATGTCACACCCATTTAAAATACCCTCCTTAGTGGGGTACATGTGTCACCGTCCGGTTCTCCCCTGGTGAGTGGGAGACAAACTCTGTCAAATTTTTAATTCCCTTTCCTCGTGATCCGTGCAGTATCAGCATAGCAGAGAAACCCCAGGGAGTGGAAGTCAGGTGTCACGTTGGAATTGGCCGACCGTTCGGACTGGAGGCAGTATATAAGGTAGGAACGAAACCTAACGCCACTGTTGCATGCAATCTTCTTCTTCTTCCTCAAACTCAACCTTCTGAAAATCTCAAACTCTCCTCCTTCTCTCTAAAACCTCCCAACCTTCTCTCTAGATTTCTAACCTCCAATTCTTCTCCGATCACTTGCATCCGTTCAAGATTATTGCTGTCGGCACCAAGACCTTCAACCAGTACCAACCAAAATTTCATTCTGAACTGGTAAGTGTCCGAACCCTTGAAGTTCCTTAGCCTTCTTGCATGCATGTGCCTTTAAAGCTTACATGTACTTGTGAAACCATTCCTCTGAACCTACTTTTGTATTTGATTCTAGACTTTGGAAATCTTAGAAGAGATAAATTGCTACCAACCAACCTTAGACGTACTAGCTGGATTTAGAGGTAAGGGAAGCTTATAAAGTTTAATTTTGATTTTCTGTATGATTTGAATATGTGCCTGATTTAATGCATGTTTGATATCTAAAGTATGTTGCTTGATTTCTTATGAATGGAATATGGTATGTTGTTGTATGAGTTGTATGATAAGTATGAACTATGAATTCTGCACTGATAAGAGTATGTATGAAACTTAGAGAAAATGTGAATCTGAGATCGAAGGTCATTAGGACCGTTCGGTCCTCCCTATACTGTTCGGTCTGTTCGAACTGATCGGCCCAGTGTGTTTACTAGACTTAGTTGAGTTCCTTCAATTATTTCATTAGCATGTACTTAAGAACGTTGGTCATAAACCAAACGTTTGGCCTTACAAGTGTTCGGCCTTAGGCTGACACTTAACATTTGAAACTTACAAATATGATATTCTTCCTTTGACACCGTCCGGTCACTTAATGGCTGAATGGTCTAGTGAACCTTTAATTATTGAGAAGTCCAGTTTACTTGACTAAAGCCCTTTTACTCCTTTAACGAGTTCCTTATTTCCCAATTCGTCCGGTCTGATAAGTGTTTGGTCATAGACCAACCTTTGACCATTTCAATGCCTATTTTACGATATTGTTGTTAAACCGTTCGGATGACTATCATTTATAGTAAATCCTTAAGCTACGACCTCATTCTTTGTCTAATCATCCTATCTACCATCGACATACTTCTGTTATTCAGTCTTACCTTTGATATGACCGTCCGGTCATTTACTTGAATTCTTGATACTCATCTTACCCTCTTGATTTAAACTGTTCGGTCACTACTAGTTATGATTCAGTATTGAGTATCTGGTACTCCTCTCAACACCCTAACAGCTTGGAAGTAATAATGAACGTTGGTTGAATTTGACTAAGTAAGAGAATTCCACTGGCGGAATAACTCATGAATTTGGTAATGATTGGTAAAGTATGAATGTGGGAATGACTCAGGTGTCGTCCTTGATCCTGATATTCCGTGAGGGCGTTTCCTCAGGTAGAGGGAGGCCACTCATGTGTGGGAATGACAGGAGGTCCGCGGTTATATGAATAGATAACCGTTTGAGGACTAACCTCGGGTGGCAGCTGATAAGGGAAAGCAGTTACTACACCACACCGGGTGCTAGGGACCACGAGCTACATGTTCATACCGTCCGGACAGTGTCTTAGTGGTCGGTCATGAGTAAAGGAATGTGGTATGCATGTATAGGAATTGTATGTTGCATGATTGATTGGCTTGTATTGTACGTTTACTTGTATGATGAATTGATAAATTAAATTTACATAAGCTTACCCTTATCCTTTGTGTCTTTGTCTATGTTGTCATTCGGTACTTGACCGTTCGCTTATCCTCTTCATTGCAATGATCATCCTTTTGGGTGTGAGCAGAGGATAACTTGGAAGATGTTTTGGGGGCTACTCTGGAGGACGCTGTGCAGACCGAGCAACCCGTGGAGGCCGTGCCTGAAAGTTATGCCGGACCGACCGGTCCTTAGTGTAGTTGTTTTCCATTGCCCAGTGTTTTGTAGGGTCCAGTATAGGAATCTTTTGAATTTTGGCCGTTCGGTCAATGTATTGTATTCAAGACCGTCCGGTCTATATTGTAAATACTGTATTTAACATGACTATTGTACAGCTTTAAATTTAATGATATTATCCTATCTTTTTTCACCTCTATGCATATTCACCACTGTTCTCACTTATTATTCGTGTTAACTCCGAGCAATGAAGTATAACTTATGTTATATATTTATTGGGATGTAATACTAATATTTTATATAAGAAATTTAGGTGAGAAAAAGATATTTTGATTTTTTTTTAAAATTTTGAGTCATAACTTAAGTGACATAAAATATTATTACTTGATTGATTAAAGATCATTAGAAAATAATACTCTATTTTAATAACGATCATCACATTGTCAGTATCACTTGAGTCAATACTTAAGTGACATATAAAAACGAATATTAAAACACAAAATTTTTTAGTACACAATCCAATTATACAAACAAGTGTTAATTAGGTTTACTTCATATAGTCATTGAAAAGCCAAATAACATTTTCAATATTTTTTAATAAAACATACAATTTTAGTTTGAATTAATTCTTCAACATTTTAAAATATTTATTCGATATTCAACTTAATATCAAACCATTCTCAATCATCCTTTCATTATAAGAATACATTTTTTTTTCCAAAAGAGGAGATCAAGTTAGCGTTTCTTATCTAAAGATAACCTATTAAATAAGAAAATTCTTGTTATAGTATGTTAAACTTTCCAAAGAACACAAAGAAAATCCAAAGAGTTTCATAATTTGAAAATGTGACTATAAAAAAATTGTAATAACTTAATCTAACAGAAAGGATTCACTAATATGTCATGGGTTGATATGATTTATAATAAAAACTATATTTTTGAATGCAAAACTTGGGTTTAAATAATTCAACATATAATTGTTTTTCACACAAAATACTCAACACTATCCTGAGATGTTCTTTATGATTCTCATGAGTGATAGAGTAAATCAATAAGAATTAGTCTATGAAAGGATGAACAATCATCTTCATGTAGTCCATAAATATAATGGAAGCATTTGTCACTCGAAAATGTACAATAACAAACTCATTGTGATTATACTTAGATTTGAAAGTTGTTTTCAAAACATTTTCAACCTTAAAAATAATTTATGGGTAAGTAGGTGAAAAGCATATTTTGAAAAAAGAAATGTACAATATGTAATTGATCCATCAAACTCTATGAAATTACAAGAAAAACACTTATGGTAGGGGGAGGGGGGCAATTTAAATGATGTTTTTCAAATATTTTCACAATACAATGTCTAATATCTTTCCAAAGAAGGTAAGTAAAGGTTTTTGGAATGCTTAGATGATATAAGAAAACTTTAAGCTTTTCTCTCTTTTCATGTTGTTATTTTTCTTATGTTATCTTTCTTGCGATTTTTCATCAACAACATCTTCTCTTCGAGTTTTCTTTTATATATAACTTCTCTTGAAAGATGATCGCTAGACCAAGAAGTTGACTTCTGATGAGTTGGTAGCCTTTTGATGTGCAGTTTGACTTTAGTCTACTTTATAGGGTCTAAAGCTTTTTCTTGTAACCTTAAGTGAAACTTGAGCTTGTACGATGTGATAGAAGAAAAGGCTTCAAGGAAACAATCCCATATTGTTCTTCTTCTCTCACAACGTATTTTTGTTGGTTTTTGTGATTTTGATCATATATTTCTTCTTTATTGATTTGCATGGATATCAATAACAAAGTATACAAACATTGAAGTACTTTTTCATACATGCGTTAAATGTTCTGAATGTTGATAATCGTTAAATAGTGTAGCGTTTTCAAGACATTATATAATTTGTCATTTCATTAATAAATGCATCGTTTGGTAAGACAAATCACATATATATTCATCAGATGATATTATCATGAAGTACTTTCAAAGACTAAAGTGTTTCAAAGGTCATTCATCAAATGATGCTTTATATAGAAAGCTTTACTTGATATAACATTATATTAAATAGATGTTTCTTTTAACCTTAGTGTCATATAAGAGATAAACTTTTGCTCATATAGCCTATTGAGAGATTTCAATAGAGATACTTTTTTCTAAACATTGTTGATGATTTTTTAATCCATTTAAATAGTTCAGTATGGAAAGTATTACTTCAACTTCAGACGTTATAAGACGCTTCTTCATTAAACACTATTGTTTTAAACATCTTTTCTTCGACAACTTTTCTTAAGCTGTAATATTTCATTTAATGCTCTTAGTTAAACTTCAAAACATGAGTTGTCTTAGACAGTTTATTCTTAGACGATTTTTCTTAACACTTTATCCTTACAAAAAATATACTTATTCTTTATATCGAGCTTGTTCAATTTCCTATAATTAGTACACAAAATAAATGAGTCATAATTCTTCTTAACTAACAAAACTATAACACCTTATGGAATCTGATGAATTGTTTTGCCAAGAGATTTATAACTTGCCTATTTAAATATGCTAATTCTATCTGGTCATCTTTAAAAAAAAATAATCAATATTTGGTACATGATACTTATTCTTAATACTGATCTTGTTTGGTTGCCTATAATTAATTCATAAATTAAATGAGTCATCATTTTTCTTACCTAAAATAACCATAAGACCTTAAAAGGATAAACTAGGTTTGAGGAATTATTTTTCCTAAAGATCTTCAACTTTTACTCAACTAATTCTACTAGGATCATCTTGTAAGGAATAATATATATTTGTTCTACATTTAGAATTAGTTGATAGAAAAATTTATTTCCCTTTTCAATGGTAATCCTATAATCTATTCAAGAAGATATCCATGTATTCTTGTACTATAATCCACATATTCTTCCTTTAATAATCTTTTCTCACTATTATCCAAACAAGGAACCAAAAACACATTGCCCTTATTTCATATTAATAAGTTTCTAGAAAACCTAAATTTTCACATGATTTTGACATTTATGATGCATTAATTGTTAATACTTTGGAAGTAAGGTATCTCAATTACTTTGGAGGAAAACAACAATGATGTAGTTGAGCCACAACTATTGGCATTGAGCACTTAAAAAGGAAAATAAAGAATATGAACTTTGACTTTACAACTGAGCGGTGCACAATGATGCTAAGCCACACAAGAAAAACCCTTGCATAAGGAAACCTAAAGCACTAAAAAAAGGGGCTAAGCTACTAGGGACAACTAAAGTGTTGATCACCAAAACAAAGGACTGAGATGAAAGAAAACTCACCATGGAAGGAAACTCCTGTTGTTGAGCACTACAACATGAAGCTTAGCATTGCCCAAAATTATCTACAAATAGAGGGCATTTCCTTTGGTTTTATTATTCCATTGTACTAAAGTAGATTATCTGAGTGCTAGGCATAGGAAAGGAACAATAAACTCCTAGAGTGAGCATTTCTCATCATTACAAGTAGTTGAACTCTCTTATGTGCAGATTGGATGTAATTGATTATAATTCTCTATACTGCTACCTCATTAATATATATGTATACTTTTAATCAACTGTTTGTAGTTTGATTTATGCTTAATTCTTAGGTGAATTAGCTACTAATCTTATTTTGTTAGTTTTAATTGAGTTAGAAAAAGTAATCTTAAATTGTGGTCTAATCAAACCACCTCATTCTTGTTAGAGGATAGTACATGCTCTAAAATTTGGCTGAATATAAAATTCTTGCACTTAAGGTAATGATTCATTCAATAAGGAGTTGAGGAATCACATTGAGTTTGAAGTACTTAGGTTCTATACTACATGAATGAGTTTAGAATTACCTTAAAGTATTTCTAGGACATAGGATGAATTAGATACTAAATATAAAAGATATGTAGCAGTACAATAGAAAAAGAAGAGATGAAATCTAACCTCAACACGTATTTATCATCATATTTTCCAAATCTTTATGAAGTCTTATTTTTATGATCATCACAAATTTAATAAACACTATTCCATTGAATCTAGAATTAAATATTGAACAATCTTAATAAATTTATATAGATACGACACTTGTTTTATACTACTACATATCCAATACACTTACTATAATTGCTTTCTACTTTAACATCTCATCACATATCCTTTAAGAACTATTAGGCTAAAATTAACTTTGTTCCTTTGGACTGAGAGATATAAACTTTTTTTGTCGTAAGTTATCATAATATGATTAACAAATAACCAATCCACTAAGATTACATTTAGTTTATTTAAGTGTAAAAAAATCAAATTAAATTTGCATCCATTCATAATTGTATGAGGAAGATACTCTAACACCCCGTTAAGACCAAGAAAAAAAAGGTATATTTATTTATATTGATAAAATGACAAGAAGATTATATGACTTAATTGGTTAGAGTTTGTTAATAAAGGAAGTCATGAGTTCAATTCTTACATATTCCGAAGAAATTTTAAATTAGGAACATTTATTTGATGTAATAAATGAAAGTTTTACCTTCCATATATTTTAATATGGTGAGAAATAAACATGTTTAGAAAATGTCCGAAAATTCCTAAGTATTTTAGTAGCATCTTGACAAGGTGTTACAAATATCTTGTGTATGGAAAACCTCCCAAATTTGTATCAGAATATTTTTCCAAAATAACACCATTCTAACTAAAACATAATATACTTTTAGGAGTACCTTTTCAAGTAGTGTAGCAACCATTTGACAAGCTTCCGAATGCTTTCTTCTTAGATGAGACATGAATCTGCTAACAATTTCTACTGCATGAGCAATGTTTGGTCTAGTGAATACAATTGCATACATTAAACTACCAATGCAGAAGAATAAGGAATCTTAGCCATTTATGCCTTGTCTTCATCTGTTTTAGGTGACTACTCTTTGGTGAGATTAAAGTAAATTCCCAAAGGTGTACTTATGATCTTGGCATCCTGCATACTGGATTTCTCTAGCACTTTCCCAATTTATTTCTATTGAGATAATATTAGAGAACCTTCAAATTTGTTCTTGCTAATGTTCATGCCCAAAATATGCTTTGCAACACCCAAATAATTTATCCCAAACTCTTCAGACAATTAAACCTTTAATTTATTAATTTCATCTATAGTAGAGCTTACAACTAACATGTCATCAACATACAATAATAACATAATATAGGACATTGCAAAATCTTTCATTTAACAACATTGATGCATAACACACTTATTTACCCTTTCTTATTCATAAAACTATCAAACTTAAGCACCATTGTCTTGGTGCTTGATTCAACCCATACACACTCTTCATCAACTTACAAACCAAGTTCTCTTTCCTTGCCATGTGGAAACCCTCTGGTTGTACCATGTGGATGTTCTAATCAAGGTCACCATGTAAGAACATGTTTTAAAATCTAACTGTTCTAGATGTAGATCCTTTACAACCATAATGCTCAAAACAAGTCCAACGGATATTGACTTCTTTATTGACTTCTTTATATTAAAATCTACACCGCCTTTTCCTTTTCTATTGACTTCTTTTTATTTTCAGTATTTGTCTCAAGTTTGTCCATGTACAACTACATTTTTATTGAATGTAACATATCTACTTCTAATGACCTTTCTATTCTGATAATTATAAAAGAGATATCCCTTATCATATGCTTCATAGACAATGAAAATGCACTTTCTTACTTTCAGATCAAGCATGTCCTTGTCAGCATCTCTAACATCTCTAACATGAACATAAGAAACACAACCATATACTTTCAAGTGATAAAGAGTTACATCCTTGCCTTGCCATTCCTCCTTAGGAATCTTAAATCCTATAAGAACAATGGTCCTTTATTAATGAGGTATGTTGTTGTGCTCACCATGTCTTCCCGGAATGTCCTTATTAACCCTCCATGAATTCTTATACTCTTTTCCCTCTCATTCAAGGTCCTATTAATTCTTTCAGCAACACTATTTTATTGAAGTGTCTCAAAAATATTTTTTAAGCATTCTAACTCCATTCTCAACATAAGAATCAACAAATTCAAAACTACTATATTCTCACTATGACTTTAAACATTTAATATTTAACCTTATCTCATTCTCAACAACAACTTTCCACTTTTTAAATGTATTAAATACTTCTGGTTTTTACTTCAAAAAATAAATTAGTACATTTCTAGTGGAATCATAAAAAAAGGTGACATAGTATCATGATCCTCGTAATGATCTGACTAATGTTGACACACACATTTGTATGATCAAGTTTCGACTTCTCAACCTTAGGCATCCTTTCGGTCTCAGAAAAAGTAACTTTTTTCTTCTTCTTCAACACACGAAACCAATTTCTACCTTTTTTAGAATCTTCTGATTTGTGACTAATACCTTTATACCCTTCTCGCTTGTGTGACCAAGTCTTTGGTGCCACAAAATCAAAGGGTGATCAACATCATCACTAATTGAGTTTACTTTATTCTATAGGTAATTCTACAATGTAGAGGGTTCTTTTCTTCCAACTGCGAGTAACAACTAGAGTACCCTTAACCACCCTCCTTTGACCATCACCGAATATGACTTGATATCGTTGAACATTTAGCATGCCCACAGAGATTAACATTCTTTTAAGTTTTGGAACATATCTGACATTCTTCAATGTCTAAACTATATTAGTAGAAGTTTTAAGATTTATATCTCCCATGCATGCGATGTCTAAAGGCTCATCATTTGCTAGACGAACTTTGCCATTATTTCCAATTCTAAATTTTTCATAATTCATTGCAAGGAGAAGCATGGAAGATACACCATTATGTTTTCATGTCTCTTTTCTTTAGGAGAAGCAAGAATATTGGTTTTTAAATACTTAATTCCGTCAAAGATTAATTTTATAGTCCCAAATGTACTAGCTACTGCTGTGATAGTTCTCGACCAACTATTAGGCAATAAAAAGATAACAACAATAGGGCTTGTACTTCATCATCAAATTTAATACCCACTGAAAATAATCTTGACAATAAGGAATTAAATTCATTCACATGATATATAACACTAACACCTTCTCACATCTTCATATTAACAACTAACAAATCAAGAATATCTTGTTTGATGTTGATGGCTTTTCGTACATGTTTGATAAGGCCTTTATCAATCCATACGTCGTCTTCTAGTTGACAATATTGTAAGCAACATTCTTCACCAATGTTAATCTAACGACGCCCAAAGCTTATTAATCTAGCAACTCCCAATTTGCTTAAGACAGTTTGTGGTTTATTCTTCAACAAAGGCTGGTACAATTTCTTTTGATACAGGTAATCTTCAATCTGCATCTTCTAGAATACTAAAAATTTTCATCAAACTTGTCAATCTTCACTTTCCCGCCTTCTCGAATTGGTTTCTCTTGTGAGAAACCCTAAATTCTTGATACTAGTTGTTTGAGATCACAAATGCTCACACGCGAGAACAATTACAAGACAAAAGTAAATAAAAAAAGGGTTAAATATGTTTTTAGTCCGTATATTTTGAGGCGATTTTGGTTTTAGTCCATTTTTAAACTAAGGTACAATTTAGTCTTCAACTTTAGAAAACTCTCGTTTTAGTCATTTTTACCAAATTTTTTTAACTTTATTTGCTATTTCAAGCACGTTTCATTATACCATTTGGATTGTTTACACTGTTTGACACATTTTTGCTTCAATGTTAACTGAGAAACGCGTTTAAAACAACAAATAAAGTTAAAAAAATTTGGTAAAAAGGACTAAAACCAGAATTTTCTAAAGTTGAAAGACTAAATTGTACCTTAGTTTGAAAATACACTAAAACCAAAATCACCCCAAAGTATAGAGACTAAAAACGTATTTAACCCATAAAAAAAAACACAAAAGACTTACGTGGTTCAATCAAAATCACCTACATTCACAATTGCAAAAACGATATTTTAGATTAATTGATTAGGTTTAAAAATACATGAATATTTATAAAAATAAAACAAATAAAGGAACCTGACCCAATAAACTTTTCAGACTCCACGTACTCAATAATTCAATCCTACATAATCAATTTATACAATAAAGTTTACCATCATTTATATATATATATATATATATATATATATATATATATATATATATATATATATATATATATATTTATTTATTTATTTATTTATTTATTGTAAATTTATATTCTTTCTAATGTAAAATATCCATAACATTCATTAAAAAATACTATGTCTAATAAGTTTATTTCTAAAAATATTTGTATTCCATTATATTTTTTATTTACAAATAAAAATTATAGCTTCCAACAATAGTTCTTTTCTCTTACATGTCGGTCAACTACAATGTAGAAAAAGAAAGTTATATATTTCTTTTGAAATTGTTCTTGTAGTGTTGAATTTCAATTAAATTCTCACATATTAGGCATTTGTCAGTAAAACATTCAAGTATACTATTAAATATATTTCTGTCATACACTCTTACTATTCTTACTTATCATTCTAATATGTTATAAAATATTTATTAAGTAAAAAGTTACTATAATATTGAAAGTTCGAAATGCAATAATATTTATTTCTGCTTTTAGAGTACTAATTGTTTCAACTATACCTCTGTTGATATAGAATCGTCAAGGACAATAATCATATTTGAGGTTATCATATACTTTAATCAAGCATATCGTAGAATTAAAAAAAGGGTTAAATATGTTTTTAGTCCCTATATTTTGGGACGATTTTGGTTTTAGTCAATTTTCAAACTAAGGTACAATTTAGTCCTCTAACTTTAGAAAACTCTCGTTTTAGTCCTTTTTACCAAATTTTTTTAACTTTATTTGTTGTTTCAAACGCGTTTCTCAGTTAACATCGAAGCAAAAATGTGTCAAAGTAAACAATCCAAATGCTATAATGAAACGTGCTTGAAATAACAAATAAAGTTATAAAAATTTGGTAAAAAGGACTAAAACGAGAGTTTTCTAAAGTTGAAGGACTAAATTGTACCTTAGTTTGAAAATGGACTAAAACCAAAATCGGCCCAAAATATAGAGACTAAAAACATATTTAACCCTTTTAAAAAAAAGAAAATATACATAAATTATTCTTAATCTTATTTCTTAATCGATGTAAGAATATTATAAACCTACCAAAACACTAATCATAAAAAGAAAGTTAATTATAAAGTATTACTGAGCATCTTTGCCAATCCAATAATCTTAATATGATTTTCAACAATATTTTTTATTATTAAATCCTTAATCAGTTAAAACTTTTTCCTTTCTAAAATATAGCGTATATATTCTTACAAATCCATCCATTATCTAATGAAATATGTTTTGAATAAAAAGTTACTCTAATATTCGAAATTTAAAATACACTATAAATTCTTCTTCATTTATTAAATAGAAAGAATTATTTAAGGATTTGAACTAAATGCACGCTTAGTGTGCATTACGCTTTTATAGTACTAATTAAGAATTAAAAGTACAAGTCTTAAGAAAAAAATGTTATTGACACATCTTTACCGCCAATTCCAAGTATTCATAAAATAATTCTCTAAAAACATTTTTTTATTAAATTTGAACTTAATTATTATGTTTTTAGTCGGATTTCAGGATAATTTTTTTTTATTCTCCAAATGTAAAAAAGAAAAAGAAAAATCATTTTTAACATCGCAAATGCAAAAAAAAAAATAAAAATATATAGCTTAAATTTTGAACACTAAATTTAAAAAAACGAAAATTATTTCTAAAATCTAAATTTAATCTTTCAAATTCATTGTTTAGAAATTAAATCATATTTATCTAAAATTCACCCTGAAATAAACCCTTTTAACCTAAGAAATCATATATAACCGGATTCTCTCAAAAAGTTTCAAAGTAAAAGCATTATTAAACCTAATTTGTTTTTAATAAGTGAAAACACTGATCAACACAACCCTCTTTTAAGTACCCCCTTCTAAATTATGGTGATAAAAAAGACCTGAAAATTGTAATATTTAAGCAAGACAAATTTAAAATTTGGCAATGATTGGAGTCAACATCTTGGATCTGTTCATAGGGAGAAGATAAATTAAAGTCAAAGCAAATATAAATAGGTTCTTCTATTGGACGGTTAATACTCACCAACATTACACCATATATTAAACACAAGCAAATAAAAAAACTATTTTCCCTTCATTCAAAAATTGTTTCATGTTGTTTTTAGAGTCAATGATTGCTTTTAATGCTGAATTTGGCGTTTAACCCGGTCATTGTCGGGTTCACATAGATCCATCATTTACTCACAGAAACCAAAATATGAAAAAAACCCTAATCTTTCTGAGAAGTGCAAGAAAAGGTTATCACACGTTGCAATATGTATACATTAATGTGCTATATATTATTTATGGGTGTTTCCTTGAAATAAGGCATTGAAAAACATAGTTTCTTCACAATTTGATTGCCCATTAGATTTTGGCTATGCAAATTGGTAACTTCTTCATGATAATCAGTGAGATTTGCCTTCTTTTATTGCTCACCACGAACCAAGCTGCTCCTATAGGGCAATATGTTTCATTGCATGTTGTTTTAGTTTACATTTCTTCCAAGAAAATGTATTCTACCAAGTGTTACAATACTTTCATAAATAAAACAGGTAACAAAACTAGAAATGAGTTCAAAAGTTAAAAAAGAAAATATAATCTACAACTTTTTAGTGTAAAAGATTTACCCAGTAAAGTAATTGAATTATTTTCTGAGTAAATATTAAGCAATCTGCTTCTACATTTAAAGCCAGAACTTTTTTTAATCAGAGTGTTATATATATATATATATATATATATATATATATATATATATATATATATATATAATTTTTATAACTTTTGTAACGTTCCATTTAATGTACTAGTTGACATAATTCTTACTTATTACATATTCTTAATATGGTGTATATTAAACAACAATGAAATATATATAATTAGACCGATAGAAATAAAACATCTAATTAACTCATGATCTCCACTCTACAATACGATCTCTTCTCATATCATGGCAATATATATATATATATATATATATATATTGTACCGGTCACCCGGTCCGGTTTTAGGCCGACCCGAAGGGACACCAGACGTAAAACCGATCCATGGTCGGGCGGTCTCAAAAATAGTTAAAGAAGGCTACGGCCGACCGGTCATACCCGGAGACTCCCGAGGTAAATTAACTTTAATAGGAGTTTAATATTTTTTGGGCCTTGATTAAAGTGTCATTGGGCCTTGATTAGTAGAACCTTAATCACGGGCCCAAAACAAACATTATAAATAGAGGTCAACAGTAAGAAGTAGGTAACTTGAATTGAATAACATTTAATACTGCGAACTTAAGACCGAACAGACATAATTCTAACTTGAGCGTCGGAGTATCTTTAACAGGTATCCGACCGGCCTGTTTGGAGAAGAAGGCTAGGAACTGACGGACGGTAGAGGAGCGGACGGCTAGGAGGACTGAGAAGTAAATGTGCAGGTGAGTGTGACCGGATCCACTACCGAAACATTTTGGCGCCCACCGTGGGGCTCGGGGACAAAAACCAATGGTGACCACGAGAACCACTAACAGAGCAAGGAGAGATGATGAGGATGTTAGAGAGACGTTTGGAAGAGATGAGGAAGCAACATGAAGAGGAAATGGCGGCGGTTAGGGCGGAGTGCGCGACACAGATCACCAGGGCCATTGTTGCCCGGGGTGAGGAGGGCATGGAGGATCGGAGGCAGGAGAAGACAGTGATTGGCACGGGGAACGAGGGAGAGGAGCACAGTAGCGCCCCAACCCGTGAGGGGGAGAAACGGGAGAAGGCGGCTGGGGACAAGGACGAAAAGGTGTTGCCGATAGGGGTCGAGGGACCGACCGTGCCTGTCCCTTTCGTCCAGGCTATAATGGACGTGCATATCTCCGAACAGTTCGTCCCGCCTCAGTTCAAAATGTACAACGGTACCACCGACCCGGACGCCTATGTCAAGTCTTTCACTAACCCCATGTCATTCCGCACCGGGTGTGATGCCGTCTGGTGCCGGGCCTTCTCTCTCTCCTTGGAGGGGGAAGCTTTAGAGTGGTTCAATGCATTACCGACCGGTTCCATAGCCAGTTTCAAAGGACTAGAGGCTATGTTTAAGAAACAGTTTGCTGCATGTATAGCCAGGGACATCACTGTCGTCGACTTGATGAATCTCAAGCAGGGAAAGGAGGAACCATTGAAAACCTTTATGGATCGGTACCAAAAAACCGTCCGGAGGGTCAAAGGGTTGACTCTAGAACTGGCATTGCAACATATCATGCCGGCCTTAAGGCCCGGTCCCTTCAAAGAGAGTGTGTGTCGGACACCACCCAAGACAATGGAGGAGTTGCGCGAACGGGCGGCAGAGAAAATTAGGGTGGAGGAAATGAAGAAGAGTTACCGAAAGGAGCTTCAGGAGGTCAAGGGGGAGAAGAGTGAGGGAAAGAGGGCGGAAAACTAGACCCATCGGGCCGGGGGTCCCAGGCCTCGGGACGGCCCCTGAGGGCCCCGTTTTCAGCAGTACACGGCGTTGAACGCCCCCCGGGCTCAAATCTTCCACGAAGCTTTGAACACCCAGCTGTTGCAGGCACCGCAGAAGCGGCCGACACCACTTAATGCAGATAGTACTAAGCACTGTTTGTACCACCAAAGTTTGGGTCATGACACTGAGGATTGTGTCACCTTGAAGGACAAGATCGAAGAGTTAATTCGTGCGGGGAGACTATTGAAATACGTGAAAACGTATCGGCAGGATCGATCACCCGTCCGGGAGAGGAGCCCTCGGAGGGCGAGTCCTCGACGGGGGGAGGATAGGAGGGATGCCCGTAACCGGGACCCGCGATATCGGCGGCAGGAGCACCCTCGAGACGACAGGAGGCGAAGCCGGAGTCGAGGAGGAGGAAACAACCGTCCTCTGAGGGGAATGATCAACACCATCTCCGGTGGGTTTGCTGGGGGAGGTTCTTCGTCTAACGCGCGCAAAAAACACATCCGTGCGCTGCGGTCGGTTCATGCCGTCGACGTCCCTAAAAGGACGATGCCGCCCATCACTTTCACAGATGACGATTTCCATGCGCCCGACCCGGAGCAGGATGATCCAATGGTGATAACCACCGAGATCGCGCGGTATGGGGTCAGAAAGGTACTTGTTGATCAAGGAAGTTCTGTCAACATCCTTTATTGGAAAACTTTCCAACAGATGGACATATCTGAAGACCTGATTGTGCCGTATAATGAGCAAATAGTTGGATTTGCAGGGGAGAGGGTAGATACAAGGGGTTACTTGGCCAGCCGGGAAGGGGACGAGAGAAGGGTGAGGTATCTGCTGGTGGAAGCAAATACGTCATACAACGTCCTCCTTGGGCGGCCCTGTCTCAACGCCTTCGGGGCTATCGTATCGACCCCACATTTGACGCTGAAATACCCCGACCACCGGAAAACCATACGCACGGTCAGAGCCGATCAAAAGACAACCAGGGAGTGCTATGCGGCGGGATTGAAGCTGTACCTGAGGGAGGAAAGGAGGAAGATCAGCCGCTTTGAGGTGGCTATGGCCGACCTAGACCCCAGGACAAATACGGAGGATCGGCTCGAGCCGATTGGAGAAACCAAGCCTATAATCATAGGAAAGGATGCGAGCCAAACAACGGTGATCGCCAACGGCCTGGGGGATGAGGTGGAGGGACGACTTAGGAACGTCCTCTGGCATAATAGAGATTTATTCGCTTGGACAGCGGCTGACATGCCTGGGATTCATCCCTCGGTGGCATCCCATAAATTGTCATTGTTTAAAGAAGCCCGGCCGGTATCCCAGAAGAAGCGACGGGTGGGCGAGGAGAAGAGGAGGGCGATCGAGGAGGAAGTCGGGAAGCTGAGGGAAGCGGGATTCATCCGTGAGGTGACATAAACCACGTGGCTGGCCAACATCGTGATGGTTAAGAAATCGAACGGCAAATGGAGGATGTGTACAGATTATACTGACCTTAACAAGGCCTGCCCCAAGGATTCTCATCCTTTGCCTAGCATCGACGCCCTAGTCGATGGGGCCTCCGGGCACAAAATATTGAGTTTCTTGGACGCCTACTCGGGATACAACCAGATACCGATGTATGCACCCGACCGGGAGAAGACGACCTTCATCACCGAAAGGGCCAGTTATTGTTATGAGGTCATGCCTTTTGGGTTGAAGAATGCCGGGACTACTTATCAGCGTCTGATGGACAAAATTTTTACCAACCAGATCGGCCGGTGCATGGACGTATACATAGACGACATGGTAGTGCGTTCAGCAGAAGCAAAGGCGCATATAAAGGATTTAGAAGAGGTCTTCCTGCAGATCAGAAAGTACGGGATGCGCCTTAACCCGGCCAAATGTACTTTTGGGGTTCCGGCCGGAAAGTTCTTGGGATTCATGTTGACGTCGCGGGGAATTGAGGCCAACCCGGACAAATGCGACGCCATAATCACCATGAAGAACCCGACCAACTTAAAAGAAGTCCAGCGGTTGATCGGGCGGTTGATGGCCCTCTCGCGTTTTATCCCCAAAATGGCCGAACGAGTACGTCCCATGTTGCGAAAGTTAAAAAAGGGGAATTCCTACAATTGGGACGACGAGTGTGAACGAGCATTCCAAGACGTCAAGCTGATACTCCAGAACCCTCCGGTCATGAACCGACCAAGGCCGGGGGAAGAGTTGCAGGTGTACTTGGGGGTGTCTGATTCGGCCGTGAGCGCCGCCTTACTTCAAGGCGGCCGTGAACCCAGGCTGGTGTATTTCGTCAGCCGTGCGCTGCTGGATGCCGAAACCCATTACCATCAGGTCGAGAAAGTAGCGTTGGCTCTCCTCCACGCGACAAGAAGGTTAAGGCCCTACTTCCAAAACCATCAAGTAGTGGTTAAGGCCGACCACCCCATATCCAAGATTCTGAGAAAGCCCGACCTCGCCGGCAGAATGGTCGGTTGGGCAGTTGAATTGTCCGAATTCGGACTTAGATACGAGCCTAGGGGATCGGTCAAAGGCCAGCATCTGGCCGACTTTGCCACCGAGTTACCAATGGGAGTTAACGAAGAATGGTGTTTGTTCGTGGATGGAGCATCTGGGCGGACGATTAGCGGAGCCGGGATAGTACTGGAAGGGCCTAACGGTTTCCTCCTCGAACATTCTTTAGTGTTCAAATTCAAGGTTTCCAACAACCAGGCCGAGTACAAGGCCCTTATAGCCGGGTTGGAACTGGCCCGTGACATGGGCGCGAGAAGGGTGACGTGTCAGACCGATTCCCAGTTGGTGGTTGGCCAGATGAATGGGAATTTCCAGGTAAGGGAGGAGAACCTATGTAAATATTTTCACAGGGCGACGACCTTAGCCCGAGAATTCGAGAACATTCGAATTCAGCACATCCCCCGGGAACAGAACGCCCGGGCAGATCTCCTCTCCAAACTTAGCTCGGGGAAAGAAAAGGGTCAACTCACCACAATCATAAGGCAAGTCCTGCTCCAGCCGTCCGTCGAATGCCACGCCATAACTACGAATGACGAGCCGGACTGGAGGGCAAAGATTCTGGAACTGATGAAAGCTCAGGACGACGGTTCGGCGTTATCTGTCGCCGATACCAAGAAGATTGCACGGTTCGTGATCATCGGGAAAGACTTGTACCGACGCGGTTACTCCACGCCGTTGCTTAAGTGTCTAGGCACAGAGGAGGCTCATTACGTGATGAACGAGCTTCACCACGGCATATGTGGGTTTCATACCGGCCGGAGGGCCCTTAAGGGGCACATACTCAGGGCCGGCTATTATTGGCCGAACATGAAGGAAGACGCCAAAGTCTTCGTTCAGAAGTGCGTTGGATGCCAGGCTCACGCCAACAACCCGCGCGCACCACCCCACGAATTACACTCGATTGTGTCCCCATGGCCCTTCGCCCAGTGGGGAATGGACATCGTCGGTCCATTTCCGCCCGGCCAGGCACAGAAGAAGTTTCTCCTGGTTGCCATCGATTACTTCACCAAATGGGCGGAAGCCGAGCCGCTCGCAACGATCACAGCGGCCCAAGTACAGAAGTTCTGTTGGAGGTTGGTTTGTCGATTCGGTTTGCCACGGACCATCGTGACTGATAACGGCCGACAGTTTATCGACTGGAAGCTGGAACTTTTCTTCCAAAATTTGGGTATCAAACACACCACTAGTTCGGTTGAGCACCCGCAGAAGAACAGTCAAGCCGAAGCCGCGAACAAAGCCATTGTTATGGAGTTAAAAAGACGTTTAGGAGAGAAGAAGACGAGGTGGGTAGAAGAATTTCCCAAGATCCTCTGGGCATACCGATGCACGCCGCACGGTACCACCGAGGAAACGCCATTCAACCTAACTTACGGGACCGATGCCATGCTGCCGGTTGAGTTAGGAGAACCGTCTCTTAGGCGGAAGATGGAGGATATACACTTAAACGACCAAGAACTCAGAGTGGAGCTGGAAACTCTGGACGAGCGAAGGGACCGGGTGGCGTTAAGAGCGGAAGCTTGCCGACGTATGGTGGAGTGACGTTATAACACGAAGGTGTGGCCCAGAAAGTTTAACGAAGGGGACATGGTGTGGCGAAAGACCGGTGAAGCTAGGAAGATAGCGTCCCACGGCAAGCTGGCGGCAAAGTGGGAAGGCCTTTTCCGAATCACAGAAACGTTGGGGAATGGCGCTTACCGCTTAAGTAAACCTGACGGGCGGCCCGTACCGAACACTTGGAACGCCTCTCATTTAAAATTTTATTTCAGTTAAAGACCGTTATGTACTCGCGTGCTTTATATAATGAAATTCGCAGCAATTTTTCAAGTCAATTCGGACTAACGTCAAAACGACTGACACTGACCAACTTACCATGAACTCAAGCCGAGGCATAGAACCGTCCTCTTGCCTCGACCAAGAGGCGAACGCCAAAGCCGTGCAGATTCGAGCAATCGAAGTCCAAGTCGAGGAACGGAATTATCCTCTCGATTTGGCCGGGGTGGTGAACAGCAATGCCCTGCCGCCCCGACTCGCGAAGTCCAGGTCGAGGAACATAATTATCCTCTCGACTTGGCCGGGGTGGTGAACGACAATGCCCTGCCGTCCCGACTTGTGAAATCCGAATCGAGGAACGGAATTATCCTCTCGATTTGGCCGGGGTGGTAAACGGCAATGCCCTGCCGCCCCGACTCGCGAAGTCCAGGTCGAGGAACGAAATTATCCTCTCGACTTGGCCGAGGTGGTGAACGGCAATTCCCTGCCACCCCGACTTGTGAAATCCAAATCGAGGAACGGAATTATCCTCTAGATTTGGCCGGGGTAGCGAACGGCGATCGAGGGTATAACGAAACGAGAAAGGGAAATCAAGTGAATAAAGAATACGATTTAAAGGCGTCGTAACTTGAAGAAAAAATGAATCAAAACATTCATTGCATTAAAATCAAAAGGGGCGGATGTACATCAATCCGACGACAACAAAATACGCCGACTAGACTAGTAAAAAGGACAATTATCAAAAAGCAAAAAGTATCTACCCCCTCTCCCTTTTTAGAACCTAACGTCCGGACGCTACTGGCCGGCGCTATCACCATCATCTTCGCTGACATCGTCCTCGGTTACTTCATCTTCCCCCGCCATCTCCTCGACCACGCCGTCCGGTATAGGAACAGGCCTCATCTCCCCGTCAAAAATATCCTGGGCGATATCAAAACCGACCGTCATGGGGTCAGCCTTGAGCAAATAGGCCACTTGACAGAGGGCCTTGTTGAAACCTTCTTCATGTTCAATCTGAACATCGGCGCGGAGAACCGTGATGGAGTCATTGGCCGAGGCAACCTCTTCGGCCAACCGGGCGATCTCCTCTTTCTGCTTTTGCTCCCTTCCTTCCGCCTCCTGGAGGGACGCCTTCATCTGCTCATTCTCCTCGGTCACCTCTGAAAATCTTGTCCGAAGGCCGGTCAAATGTTTGGTAAGAGTGGCGACCTCTATACAGGCGGCCTCGTGTTTCTTGTTCAAAGCCGTTTGTGTTTCTCTGCACTTCGAGTGCTCCGAATCCAGCACAGCCAGCTCGGACCGGACGTCCTCGGTCTCCTTTTTCGCGACCGCTAGGTCCCGCTGGACCTCATCGGCCCCCCCACGATCAGCAAATCGGTTCAGATACCAATTCAGCAAGGCGCCGTGACAGTGGAACTCAAGGGCCGCCTCGGTAAGCTCCTTCTCAGAGAGAGATTCCACTATCTCCCTTTGAGCAGAACTCATCCGAAAATCTATCCGGTTGCTGACACCGAAAGCATCATCAAGCAAGCCCCCGGTCAACGGGCGTGAGTCGCTGCCATCTCGCCGACTCTTCTTAGAAGAGGATTCTTTAGATTTCCTCTTCCTCTTAGGGGAACGGTTGCCATGGGATGACGGAGTGGCCTGAGCAGAAGTACCGGCCTGACCGACCGGAATGGCCTGAGCTGAAAGGGTGGGGGCGGCCTGCGCGGACTCAAGGTTCACCACGAGAACGTGATGGGCAGTCGTCGTATTCTTCGAGGCCGCGGCATCAACAGTCGGCGTGCGGGATTCGGCGGCTGGGGGCACCTTGCTGGAACTGGCTACGGCCAACCGGGGTTCTTTTTTCGGGGCAGGAGGAATGAAGCTCGTTCGGCGAGGAGTAGGGAGTGACATCCTATCTGCAACACAAAGAAAGTCTTAGTTAAGTTAACAATGAACTCACACACATACAGGTAAAAAAGCATACCGAACGCCACGCGAGTAAAATCCTCGTGGCAAAGGCAGCCGACTAGTTGTCGGGCGTGGAGACGACGGGGAAGATCATCAATAGTCTTGACAGCGTCGCGCTCGGCAGGGGTCATATCATCGGTGGAAACCGCGCATACCCGGGCGGGCTTCTCTGTCCAGTAGAAAGGAAACAGCGGCTCGCCGGCAGCATCAAGAAACTGGCTACGGCCGACTTCCTTTATTATTACTTTAAAGAAGCTCGACTTGAACTTCTTGAATGAATCGGCATAAGCCTTGAAGAGGCAGGCGTCTTGAACCGATGTCAGTGAAACCCACCCATGCTTTGGAGGTGGCCGGACAAGGAAGTAGTGAAAAAACAAAGACAGGGTGGGCTTGATACCCAAAGCCGCACACATCACTAAGAAAGCTTGGATACAAGCCCACCCGTTCGGATGAAGTTGGCATGGGGCGACATTCATGTGACGAAGCACGGCCGCTTGGAAGTTCGAGAATGGTACTCGAACGAACATCCTTTTAAATAAAAAAGTATATACAAAGAAGAAATCTTCTGCGCTTGACCCTTTCCCATGAAAGACACGCTCATTAGGGCGACAAACGCCCAGACGGATTAACCGGGCGTCCTCTTCATCTCGAACCACAAAGGATTGGTTAGCCCAAGCTAGCAAGTCCTTGCGACTCTTGATGTCGGACTCATGGGCAGCCACGTCATGCGAAGCCCAAGTATACCCGTCTATCGCCGGCCACCCTCCGACTGGAACCGGGTCCATCCCGTCAACCACTACTCCGCCTTCCAGAAGAAAAAGAGCGGCGCCATGCCAGATCCGGTCTTCGCCCGATCGTGCGGAGCCCGGACTGGTATTGGACGATGACCCCTCGCCACTGCTGGAGGAGCCCTCGCCGTCTCCACCTGCTGACCCTGTAGAAGAAGACAAGGAAACCGTTGCCATTTATTTACCTGAAGATAAAAATTCTCTGAAAAGCCCGACGGCCAAATTGAAGCAGAAGAGAGAAAGGTAAAAATGAAGAAATAGTCCCCCCTATTTATAGTAAAATTTTTGTAACCGCCAGCCATCGCCACCGTTTAAAGATATCGCGACGAAGGGCTCAGATTAAAGGGACTCTTCCACTACCCGAGGCACTCAACCAACTGCAGAGCGACACGCGTTTTCCTGCCCAAAGTCAGAATGCGCTTTAAAACCCAACGGCAACAAGTTGCCTAGGGCTTGGGGGGCTTGATGTACCGGTCACCCGGTCCGGTTTTAGGCCGACCCGAAGGGACACCAGACGTAAAATCGACCTATGGTCGGGCGGCCTCAAAAATAGTTAAAGAAGGCTACGGCCGACCGGTCATACCCGGAGACCCCCGAGGTAAATTAACTTTAATAGGAGTTTAACATTTTTTGGGCCTTGATTAAAGTGTCATTGGGCCTTGATTAGTAGAACCTTAATCACGGGCCCAAAACAGACATTATAAATAGAGGTCAACAGTAAGAGGTAGGTAACTTGAATTGAATAGCATTTAATACTGCGAACTTAAGACCGAACGAACATAATTCTAACTTGAGCGTCGGAGTATCTTTAACAGGTATCCGACCGGCCTGTTTGGAGAAGAAGGCTAGGAACTGACGGACGGTAGAGGAGCGGACGACTAGGAGGACTGAGAAGTAAATGTGTAGGTGAGTGTGACCAGATCTAATACCGAAACACACACACACACACACACAGATATATATATATATATATATATATATATATATATATATATATATATATATATATATATATATATATATATATATATATATATCAATGAAAATAAATAAGAAAAACATACAAAATGATAGATGTCTCATCCTTTAGTATCGTAGGGTCGGATAGTCACGGAGGATAGGGAATAACTAAACAACCTAAAAGACGAAAGATATCAGAACCTTGACAAATAAGATCGGGCGAGCATCAATAGGCTGGAAAGCTTAACTTAAAAACTAGTCTTTTAAGCAAAGAATGAGGTAAATATTGATTAGGAGTATTGGGCTGAGATTGGACCAAGACTAAGGTTTCATTAATCTCAAGTTCATCTCCAAAACTATCAATAAAAAACAAAGATAAGAAGTAGGTGATCGTATTTATTGTGCATTTAAGTATTACTCTAACCACATACAAACTATTTGCTAATTTAAGTATTGGAGAACTTTTGACTATTACTCCTTTGAATGGTTAAAGTGAAAACGAAGACTGAAGATACAATTATATCCAGACAACTCTGGATAGGGAATTGTGAAGGTGTTTAAAGTTATTTTACCATGCAGTATTGATAAAAAAAAAAATAAGAAAGTTAATCTAACTTTGTAAGTCTGAGTCACTTTTTCTTTCTTTCCCTGATCTGCCTTCATTCTCTCTCTCTTGTTTTTTCACACAGTAACTCTATTCTTACTTTTCAGCTTTCTTGTATCTATTTATAAATGAAAGGAAAGAGTGTTTACAGTCGGGAAAGAAATAAATTTCATTCCATCTTATCACTTGGATTTAATGGTTGCAGTGAATATCTAATAAAATCGACATTCTTGTCCGCAAAATCTTAAAGGATAACGTGATTAAATGTAATATGCCATTCCAAGTAGGTGGTACTATATTTATTTTCTTTCAAAATTATACATTCATTTAACATAAAGTATAAGAGTAAAATAATTATAAAAAAATAAAGTTTTATGTTTTTTTAATAAAAAAAAATAAAAAATAAAAAAATAATAATATCAAATGAATGTAAAATATATAGGTGTGTCAAATAATATTTTTCTATTTTTTATTATTAAGAGTAATACATAGATCCAACTTTTAAATGTTAAATTTCTAATACATTTTTCTTTTATATTTTTTATATTTGTATGTGAAAAGCTCTTTAATGTTAATTGTAATTAATTATTTATATCTATATAGGTTAACTAAATGGAATAATTTAAAAATATAAACAAATTAATTTGTAATTAGTTATTTTTTTAAGTTTAATATATATATATATATATATATATATTAAATAATAATTAACAGCATTTTTGTAATTGATTATAATTAATCATATTTTTCTACAATATATATGGATATGTATATATATTATGTTTGAGAAAATAAGAAAAAAAAAATACGTTAAAGAAATATTATAAAAAACATAATAAGAATGAAAGAAAGTTATATATTATTAAACTTTCTTCTTTACTTTACTGTTGAAACATACTTGTGTTAGTAAATAATAGTATATTTTCCATATAACTAATCATATTTATTATTAAGTTATATATATATATATATATATGTATGTATGTATGTATGTATATATATATATATATATATATATATGTATTTTCTTGTAATATAAATATTTATAAATAATTGCATTGTAAAATTTTTGAATGTTACATACCCCATTTCACCAACATTTGAGTGCTTACATATAATTTCAGCATCAACTTGCATGATTTCACACATTCCATAAACTCATGCACAACCATTATGACAAACGACTATGTAATTATTTCAGTAATTGTTATCACTTGAGTGACAGTGAAATGCAAGTAATAGTTACACACTTCTTAGATATCACTAAAGCAATGCGATATTAGTTTCGATAACAACATTTCTAAAATAAAAGGAATATTCAAGTTGCGAAAAACATACCTAAACCATCAATTTTATTACCTACTACAAAAGTATTGCATTACTCATAATTACTCACTTAATGCATAATCACATTTCCACATAAGTTTCATTAATTTTAGATACCATACATACTCATTATTCTTCTATATAGTCAATTCCCTCATAAATATACGTAATAATTAATTTCTCTTATGAGGAGATAGTGTGTACAAGAAATCTTCTATCTTCTACTTCTATAAATCACATAATTTTAGTAAGTTTTCAACTATTAAATTCTATATTAATAATATCCTTCTATTTTCTAAGCAACCAAACAAGAAAAGAAAAGAAGTAAAATCTTTAATAGAACATGAACTACTTACTAAAAACATAACCTTGATTAACACATCTAGAGTCTTCTTCTTTGATTTGCATGAAATTTTTGTCTGTCCTGATAAGTTTTATTTGATCCTATATCTATCAAATCCTTTTAATAATGTGCTACAATAACTCTTGTCGAACCAAGATATATTTTTCATCACCAACAAAGAGATGTTCTACAATTTCTTTTATTCAATATCTCATACGGTCTCATCTTGATACTTTTGTGATAACTTCTATTATATGTAAATTCTACCAAAGATAAAATCCTATCCTAGTTACTCATATGATCCAAAAGAATTATCCTTGATCGATCTTTTGAACAATGAATAATTCTCTCTAATTAATTGTTTATCTATATAAGGATGACAACTTGAATTCAGTCTCAATTTTGTCTCAGCCTCCTAGAATGTTTGTTGTAGCCTATAAGTGAACCTCATGTCTCTTAATTTATACTCATGGACACCCTATGCAATATAATTATCTTATAATATACTTATATGCTAGATCTTGCATATACATCCTCAAATCTACTAGCGCAACAAAAAAAAGCATTATTCATTAAAAAAATTGTAATGACTCATACAAGATCATCTCTCCTCATTGTTTATGGTAAATGGATAACAAAATTCTTAAAAATGTTATGCCATTTCCAAATAGGAATGCTTAACTATTATAGTACATAACCTAATATTTGATGTTGTAACACACACACACACAATATGATTATATATATCCATACAATATTTTAAACAAATTTCATAACTTTCAACACATATCCACCCTATAAAACAGAGTTGTACCTACTCTCCACACGTTTAACTTAGATTTGAGTAACATTCATACTAACAATGTAACGTCCCATTTAATATTAATATGTACTAGCTAATATAATATGTAGTATATGTAGTATATTTCTTGTAGTGTATATTACACTATAACGAAAACTTAAGTTCCCTAAAAGACAATCTAAAACCAGACTAGTAGAAATAAAAGTTAACTTTAAGTATCTCCATATTCCCCACTTGTAATATCATCTACTCTCCTATAACATAATTCACAAATATACATGCAAGGGTAGGTTAATTTAGAAAAATAATACATCATACAACATGATATACATAACACACATATATCAATTTCATTAAACTATCAACACATCATACATCACAAGTTATATTTAAATCATCGTCAATCAAGATATAAGAATCCTCGACCTTATCCAAAAGAAATAAAGTAATTTGTTATATTGGATGTCTTTCAAAATACTATTATCAAGCATGTTCCATCATAAACTAATACTTGACCCATCCAAAGGATAATGGAAATCTATCCTCAACTTCCTATTCAAGGTAGTTCATTCACCTATTTTGAAATAATATGATGCATAAATTTCTTTAACTTCTTATCACATGATGTATGAATCTATATAATCAGATCATTAGTTAAACATAAATATCTTATTTCCTTAATAAGTTTCATACTTAATATTTTAACCATTGGAACCATAATGTCATCCTAGTATTCTCACTACCTATCCAAAATGAACAATACGCCCAGTAAGGGCAACACACCCATAAAGTACTACACTCATTAAAAATAATATATGATGTATAAAGGGATAGTAAAACGTGCCACATTCTGCGAGTAAGTCACTAGCCTATCAAAATTTGATGATTCATGTTGAAGTTTTTAACTTGTTAGCCTACCAAAATTTGATAATTCGTGTTGAAGTTTTTAACTTGTTAACCTACCAAAATTTGATTATTCGTGTTGAAGTTTTTAACTTGCTAGCTTGTTTTGTGATATGTAAATATGTTTTTTTTATTTTTGTAAAGAATTGAATTAAACAAATGTTTCTATATTGTTTTAATTTGTATTTCCTATAAAAAAAATATTAATTTATGAGATTCAGTTTAAACTTTTAAATTTTAATAATATCAATAAATTTTCAGCCCATCCTGTTTATTTAGTTAATAGCGTTTAATTTTACTTTTCTCAAAGAATGATTTCATGTCTTTTCAAACTTCTCTTTAATCTTATCTATTTACTATGCTTATTAGTAGGGTTAACAAAGAAAACCCAGTTGCATTCAAATAATGCCTCAAATTCAGTCATTTCAATGAAAAGAATCGAGTTTCCTAAAAAAAACTAAAATTCAAAATAGCATTGCCTTCCTTTATCACTCTCTAAAACATCTTCCCTTAATCTAATGTGTGCTTTCCTAAGTTCTAATACTAAGAAACATCATACCAACAGGATACTCTACAAAAACTAGTAAAAAGAAAAACCACTCTTTGATTCTGCTTTCCATCAAACCCTAAAACAAATTTATCAGTTTGTAAAATTCTGCTTTTTTTGTAATCATTTCATTTGTAAATCGATTTTATTGATGATTAATTTTAGTCTAAAGTTAATAATATCAATTAATTTTTGAATTCAAGACCTTATTTAAGGAAATAAAATCTAATTTCAGAAAAATACCTCCTTAGTTAAAATTATACTTTCAACTCTCATAAGTTTTAAAAAAGTATGAACATTTGATTTTTTAGCTTGGTGTATACTTGATGAAGTTTAAATTTATGTGATCCCAAAAACGTATATTGATTTTAGTTTTAATATTAACTTAAAAGTTTAATTGGATTTTAATCTCCGCAATTTTTTGTTCATTTTGGTTCCTGTCACGAGTAATATATCAACACACGTATTCTTTTTATAAACACTCTACAGGAACGGAAACCTAAAAAATGAAACTTGGGACTAAAAGTCAAAATCTTAAAGTATATATATCAATAGTAAAAGTCAAACTAAATATATCTGGTTAATTAAAAACATATATAAACTAATTTATACTTATAATTCATTAATTTATGTCCTATGAATTTATATGTTTTACTTTTCTTCCATTATATTATAGAATTCCAGCAACACATGACATGTATTTGCAAACTTGTGACATGTAAAACTTTACATTGTCATCACTTTGAACAATGTTTTAATAGTGACCATCGCTGAATATTGAATTCATAGTTTGGCCTGAGTTTAAAGGTATCCAAGTTTCATGGGATTACTATATTTAACTTTGGAAAGGCATATTATATTATATTATATTATATTATATTATATTATATTATATTATATTATATTATATATATATATATATATATATATATATATATATATATAATAGAATAATATCTCTTATTTTTGTAAACAAAATATTTGCCTAAGGTTTGTGAAGACTTAATCAAGATATTCAAGAAAAAAAAAAGTAATCAATGCAACCAAATTTTTTTTAATAACAATGATTAATTTTTTTTTAATTAATTAGTAAGTCTCTTATAAATTTTAATATTTTCAATGAAATTCTTATTAATTTTTTTTGGTTTATTAAATATTTAAAATTTTATATTTTTCAATAAAGTTTTTTTATTTAATTATTTTATTAACCAAGAAACATGGTGTTATATAATTGTTGTTGTCATCTGCATCAATGATAATAACGACAATAATCTTTTAGTTTATAAAAAATATGATAATTATTATTTAGCATATTTTCAACTAAAACAATAAAAGTCATTTGTCTTTTACATTAATCATAATTTCATTTTATACAAATAGAAAGCACACACTTCTTAACATACGAAGAAAAATAAATAAAATGGCAAGACAGTATAACAGTCATGTTTACTTTGTTAACAGAAAAAATAAATTGTGAAAACTCAGTTGAAAAATATAAAAAAAATGAATATTCAATAAATCAAACAAATTTAGTATATAGTTAATTCAAAATACTAAAATTTAAGAAAAAATGAACACATAATTAATTTTTAAAAAGAAAAACGTAAGAATATACTTAAAAATGTTGGCCATCTACCACCATCTCCTTTTAAATCATGATTGATGCTATGATCCCTTTAAGGGAAGTGTAAACACTAGCTCACCATAGAACCCATGTCACAAAAGCAAAAGGTTGTGATAAAGTTTGATCTTTTAAACTATAGGGTCGACAATACTAGTACCTTAGGATTGAAACTTTACCTGCGGAATAGACAACTCGCTTCATAAATGAATGACAAATATTAATGAATTCAGAACTTGTATTTCAGTTGAATAATTGCAACTTAAAATCCTTTTTAGTTTTCATTAACTATTATGGTTGCGTCAGTTTATAAAACAATTCAAGATCATGAAAAAAAGGAAGAAAGTCCAAACCGAAAGTAGAAAGTTTATTTATTTCTTTATTTTGATTTGTGAAGCTGATGACAAGGCTAGCTTTTAACAGTAATCTTATCAATATTGACAAATCACAGATATTTTTTTAGGACGAGTGAATATTCAAATCATGAACATTGTTAACTTGTCAAAAGTATAGCGGATAGGTTACTATTGCCAAATTGTGTTCACGTGTATTTTAATAAAAGGTATATAGGAATTGCTTTTTTTTTTAATATTTACGCTTAACATGCACATATTGCACGTATTTCACAATAGTTGGAGACGAAGATTTAACAAACAGAAAAGATGGCTTTTTTAAGAACAGTTTTTACATTTTTTAAGATTTTTTTTAATTATGTGTAACATCTTCAGACAAATATGAAACATATAATACACACGCTTATTACTGGTAAGTATCCGTCAATAAGTGTATAATATGGACAAAAGTACTGACACACTCTATTGTTTCATTTAGTGACGACTTAAATCCTTTGATAATGTGAAATGTCGTAATTTAATGTTGGATTCAAGCCACTGGTATTGTGGACGATAATTTAACCTCAAATTTTGGATATTCCCTCGCTCAATTGTAATTTCAGCAAATCCTTTCTCCTAAATTTCTTTTTTCTCTTCTCTCCGAAATTGAAATCTTAGCGCATGTGAGGGTACTCCAAAATTTCTCCTCCTTCGTTTGGTTTCCATTTGTTTTCACATCCTTGGTCCCTTCCATCTTCTGTTGGCATAGCAATGTTGTGAAGAAAAGGTTTATGAGTGAGATATGGTCATTAGATGACCCTTGGGCTTTCTAGATGAGTCTAGCAAAAGGAGGAAGGTATGTAGAAGAGTAGTTGTTAGTGAGGGACTAGACGATGCTTGTTAAATGACTAGTAGAACTCGATTTCATTAGTAAAAAAAAAGAGATACTAACACGTCTTTTATGCTTCGGTTTACCAAAAACTGAAGCATAAAATGGGCCGGTGACATTTTCGAAATTTTCATGAAAGTATATGTCTCAGTTCAAATCACCCGAAGCAGTAGAAGATCTATGGTCTCGGTTCCCAGGACAACCGTTGCCATAGACCTATGCGCCCACTGACATTCCCTTCTGCAATCTGACCAAAATCTTTGTGAAGAGCATTTGGTCTCGGTTGTTTGCAGAACCAAGGTCATAACCGCACTACCAAACTCTAACATTCACTTGTGCGTTGATGTTTGAACTGAAAAACTTATGAAAGGGGGATATGACCTTGGTTATCTGCCGAATCGATGCCATATCCCCGTCTCATAAAGTTTGGTAGTTGTAACGTTCAGATTTTTGGAGAGGGATATTAATTCTGCGCAAAGCATTTGGCCTCGGTTCCCTCTAAATAAGGTCGAGTGGGTTAGATAAGGTCCCTTACCTTGAGATGATGCACGAGCTTAAAGTGCTTAAGTTCCCTTGTGTGCTAAGAATATGTGTAGTTAACCCTGAAAAGGAATGTGAAAGGGAGGAAAAACATTTGGTAGGAACATAAGACATGAAATTTGATATGTTGTCGCTCTTTTAAGAGGGATAGGGTTAAACATAGACCTACATTATGGGACAATGGCGCTTTCTGCTTGGGACAGAGGAATAAAGCATGTCAAGATTGCAAACTTTGTCATATTTAAGGGACGGAGACTAAGACATGTTAGATTAAATATAAGGTATCATGTCATTACATTCTCTTCACTCATGCTTTCACTTGCTCTTTATTTTCTTTGAACCTTTTCTTGTTCTAAGAATTCTGGTGTCAAAATACATGTTATTTATATAGTCATCCAACAACAATGGGAAGTTAGAACCGAATAAGCCACCACGGAACTGAATACAACCGCAGACCATGGTGAATGAAAGGCTGGAACCAAATACAAAGGTAACCAAAATCGAATACAAGCACTGTTCATATCTCTAATATGTAGTGGAACAGAATACAAAGGGCGCAAAATCGAATACAGGTTGTTATTCAATTCCTTCCACACACTGGAATCAAATATAAGAGCTTTGGAGCTGAATACAAGAGCTCTCGACGAACCAAAATCAAGCTTCTTAAACTCCTGCTTCAACCTTTCTTTTTCATGTTCTCCATCTTTAACACATGTTCATGGCACCAACCACATATGTACGAAGGACAAATATGACTTTCACTCTCAATTCACTCCAAATCACACCATATCACACCATATCAGCAAGTGATAGAAAAAATGTCCATCTTCCAAATCCACTTGATTATTTCTTCACAAATTCCCTAAAACAAACATAAAAATCTCTGAAATAACGTAAAGGAAACTTAAAAAGTCTTTTAGTTATGTAACAGTATAAAAACAATTTACTACCAAAGTTGTAGTTAAATTTATCAATGATTTTTAACTTTATTTTCCACAACGAAATTAGATTGACATTCTCTATCTCTATCAAACAAAAACAGATATTTTGATTGAAAATCATTTGCAATTAATAAATGAAAGTGATTTCAATAAACAGTAGAGTCTTATCCCTTTAATAATTTTTCTTCCAATTTTTTCAGAAAAGGCTGAATATACATTTATTTGGCTTGCGTTAATTGGTATGCATCATTTAATATTTTTCCCTATAGGTGCCGAACACCTTATCTTATCTTATAAATGAATAAATACGTTCATAACATTAAATTCATGACGTGAAATATGCAGTGTACTACTTTTGGACCATTTAAAGTCCAAGTCCAACATTTACACTTCTTTTACTTCAAAGAAAATTCATCAATCACACGGCATTGTTCATGTAAAGTTATAACATTTCTCTTTATTACACTGATTTCTGCACCAACACAACATTAATTATTTTATAGGTTAGCGTGATATGTACTTTTTTTAGCACACAAAATTAGAGTCAAGTTTTTGATTTCCTTCTATCATGGACTCATTTTAGTATACAAATCAAGTTTTTCATATATTTTAAAATATTAAAATTACTTTATTTTAGAGTGATAATTTTAGAGAATCACTAAATTGTAACTAATTTTAGAAAGTAAAATATTCTGACTAATGTAAATACTAATTTATAAATTAAAATTTTTATTATAATTAATTTGTGAATTAGAATCTAAATAGTTCTCATATATCTAAAATTAAAAAATAATTCCCATTAGCTAAAACAAATGGTAATTAATGAACAAAAACAATTTATATTCTAATTTACAAAAAAAAAATTATAGTTTCTTATTTTATTTTAGATGTCAATAATTTTTAGTTTATAATCTAAATTAATCATTACAATAATCAAACATATTTTGTCTCTTAAACTAATTATTATTTGATGATTTTCTTTTGATAAATTTAGATAAAAACTTATAACATATTATAAAATTAAACAATTTATTAATATAAATAATAATATAATCATCTAGTCATGAAATCGAATTTAAATTGATAATTTTTTTTAAGTATCATAAATATAGTTATAAATGAACATAAATTATGTTTTGACACAAAAGTTTTGGTAATTTGGTGAACTTATATGCATATTTTATTATACTTATTGTGTTTGTTTACATGCATGGGATGTGCGTATTGGTATTATTTTATGTAATAATTTTCTGAATAAGAAAAGGACATGTCGATTGGCGCATATATCAATGAGTTCAGAATGAGAGGCCGTAACCCCTATTGATACTTTACGGCGGATATGGATTATTCATGTGTCAGTAAGATAATTTATCCTAAAATACAAAATTATTATAATTTTCATAAAGTATGAGATGAAAGGAATATATGATATTGGAAAACTGGTATACAGTTATATGATAATGTAAAAACCTAACAACAGAGTGGAATTTGATCTTATTGTATATCATATTTTGAAATATAATATAAATATTTATAAATAAGTTATTACTAAAAATATAATAATATCATAAAATTTAACATAATTATAGTATTAAGAAAAAATATTATAAAGGAACATCTTTCTGAGAAGATATTGATTTTTTTGAAATCTTTATATATGAACGTTGAGAACACATGATGTTTACTTTTTCTTTTATAACAAAAAATAATGAAATTTTAGTTATAATATATATATATATATATATATATATATATATATAATTTTTATAATTTAATTATAAATATTTTTTATTTATTTGTAAATAACTTTTATTTATTTAGTAGATGATTTTTACTTATTTAATTTAAAAATAGTTAAATTTTAAAAAGTAATTAAATTTAAAAAACTAGTTAAATTTAAATAAAACGATAACTTGAGAGATAAAAATGAAAAAAAAACTAAAAAAAGGATAATTCCTTTTATATATAAGTATAAGATTTATATATAAATATAGATATACAGATGTATACTTCTGTTCGGTTAATGTTTTATAGTGTTATCCATTTGGCTTTTACTTAAAGAAACTTCACCTTATTAAGATTTTGATTTGAGATATTTAATATTTAATGAAAACATTTTAAGTTTACTATGTGATATTGATAAAATTTTCTGAAGGTTCCACAACTTCATAATTTTTTTGGTAAGAAATCAAAATAAATTGAATTTATTAACAAGCAAGATAAACAAAACATTAATCACTTATAGATTCAAAGTCCAGATTGAAGAGATAAAAAGAAAACATAATAAATATGAATGAATGATAAGAAAAAAAAAAGAGGGTATTACATAATATAATACTAATCAAATTCCTATTATTGTATATTCATTTAATTATTTTATTCATAATCGATAGTTAAACTTTATTATATTAAGATTGAGTGACATTGTAACTTCTCTATACTTCTTAATTCAAATATGCAAGTACATTTTGTTTTCCATTTTGATTTGGTTTTGTATATACTTGATTTTAGAATTTGAATGTTATTGAAAAATACTTTCTTTTTATAATCCAAACTAAAGCAACCAAATATTGTAGTTGTTGGAAAAAAGAGTTATCTCTTTTACCATCACTCTAATGATATTAATGTAGAGATTAAATTACTTTAACCAAGAGATGGATGAAGAGTTATTAGATTCTTAGAAAAACAAGATTAATAAATTAACATGGTTTAATCTTATAAAATACAGATAAATGTGAGATAATTGTGTTTATGAACAACATAGACATATTAGATCTCTACTATTCAATCTCAACACTTGATCACAATGATAATCACAATCATTGTATCAAGTTTTCACTCAATCAATATTTGTGAAATCTTTAATTTATTCTCTACTAGTTTACATTTACTATTATCATGTTTATGAATTATTTTGTGAAAAAAATTAATAATTATCAATATACTTTCCTAGTTCTTAAGATACGATAACCTTTTTTCAACTATACTACCATTGACTAGTTTTACTTGTCCAGATACCACACCAATTGTTTATACCATTGGGATGTAAACCAACACAATAACGATAGGAAATCACCATGTATACTAGCAACATAATGCCAAAAAGTGTAAAGAACACCAACACCATAATAGGTGATGTTGCTTGTAGTGACAATAAGAATTTTGCTAGAAAATGTCATTTCTAGGCTATTTTTATATTGAAAATTTCATTAAGTTTGGTTGAAAATGTCAATTCCATTAATCATGTTCATGAATGAATGACGACTTTAACAACTTTAGTCCTTTTCAAGATGATCTTTGTGATGTCTCTTCAAATATAATATAGTTTAATTTGTAATTTAATTATAATTTGAGAGATGATTAATTTCTAATGACATTTTAAGAAAAATGCACATTACTTACTGTCAAAATTCGTGGATAAATTGAAGTTAGTTATGAATTATGTAGGACTAGAAATCTATGGGTAAATCCTTTGTAAGTAAATGTTATCTACAATTTTTTTAAATTTGTAGATAATTTCATACGGTTATATCTGTAGGTAAAAATTGTATGTAATTACATATAGATAATCCTAAAGGTAAATCTATATAAATTACATATGAATTGTCTCCTTATGTAATTACATATGGATATGATTTGTAGGTATATAAAGAATGATTCATAGACAATTTTGTATGGAGAAAATTCGTAAGTAATTATGTACAAATGAAATCCGTAGGTAATTATAAAGTAATTTTTTTTATTTGGATAAATTAACGTGATATACAAGCAACAATTGCAAATAGTAATAAAAGTAGAAATGATAACAATAATGAGATTATAAAACATGATAAAAAAATTTAAACTTACTATAAAAATTCAACAATAATAACAATATGTAAGCATTTATCTCTTTAAAGCGTATATAAGTATTGTTTATACAAAGTTCTTAACAAGCTAATCAACAATGTAATGGTTTGGCTTATATGAGATAAGACTTTACTTATAATTTTGATGTTCGAGCTACTACTAGTTTTGGTTTTAACTTTGTTAAACATTGACCTATGGAGAATGAGTTTGTTTTGACTCTTAAGATAAATACATTATCTAGTTTGATTATTCTCCTAAGGCTTTGGTTGATATGAGGGAAGAGGGTGATGCATTTTTTTATCAGGTTGTTAGTGATTCTAATTTTAATCTATTCACACCTGTACCTACTATTAGTTCTACTTATAGGGTTGTCAACGGTTCTAGTTTCGACTTGGTTAAATATAAACCTAAGTCTAATTTATATCTAAAAGATATATTCTTTTCAAATCAAATTATTCAGCCATTCAATCTAAAAATTGGTACCCCGTGCTATATGTTGTGCATATGGCCTTACAACATTGACCAAATTAAACAAGCTATAAACAAGACATATATGATGAAATTTCGTGTTTTTTAGTGCTATATGACAACCAATGTCTTTTAGGAATTATTTTAAGAAAATTTTGTAGCTCATAGCAATGTGTTATATAATTATATTCATGATGCACGAATTGTATGGTAATGAACATAATCTTAGAATTAGCAACACTAACACAACAAAGGTCCTTTAAGCCTTTAATTTTGGATTTTTTTTATGTCAATTTCATTTTTGGCGTTATACAGGACACATAAATTTACATTGTACCCTTGCCATTTGACATAATTTTTTTTTGTTTTTTTTTAAATAATCAAAGTAATCATCACGAAACACCCATCAAGATCTCTAAAAACGTAGTGACGCTCTATGGAGATATACAACACATATCATGGAGATATACAATACATACCTTGATGATGCACTTGACCCACAAAAATGCCAATGTAATCAGAACCATCACCATCAAACACCAGTAACCACCTCAAAAAACCCATCAACAACAAAGTGAAGCATTATTGAGTTTTCCAAAACTAAACACTCTTTCAATGTGAACAAAGTAGAATTTTAGAAACCTAACCTCAATATCCAAATCCAATTGGACCTAATCACTCTCCACAAGAAGTCACCCACAAAAGATAAAGAAAGGAGTTATTTTGGTCACCAATGGAGCCTCCACCTCACCGAGGGTTGTCATAAGAGAAGAAAGTTGTGTGCATAGGTTTTTAGAGAAGAAAAAGTGATAAAAAGAGGTTGTACTCAATATTTTAAAAACTTATTTACACCAGACCCGTTATTGTCAAATGTAAAAGGCTCCATTTATGGTAAACCTTATAACACCATACATAAATTTACGTCAGACCTTATAAGACCGACATAAATGAGACTTTTTATGTCTGACCATAAGGGGTCCGACATAAAAAGGTTTCTCTTGTTTACAAAAATGTCACCGCACTTTTCTAATGTTTGATTATTTAGAGTGATAAGTAAATCATGTGATGTAAAAGGCTCATTTTCCACTAGTGCAACCAATAATGAGAGTGAACTTTGACTACATAAGAACTTCAAAAAATGAGCATCATGGTTATGTGAAAAAAAAAATAGTTTTAGGAATAGTTGCACCAAAAGAACTAAATCGAACAAGGAACACAAGAAAAGAAAGTTTTCGAGAATTGTGTATTAGAAAAGAGATTACAAGATTGTGTCAATGTACAATAGTTGATATATTTAGCCAAGATTTTCCCTACCTTATACACTAACTACCTACAACTAACTTAGTTCAACAACTTAACAATTGTTGCTAATTTTTATTATAATACATAGTTAATATCTTAGCTTACCAAAATAATATTTTTAAATAATTGGAAAAATAATCTTAGAAAATGAAAAAATAAAAGTAAAATAAATCACATATAAGGAAATATACACCACTAAATTTTTCCATTACAACAATAGAACCAACAATTTTTCTTGTAGCAATAGGAGCAACAAATCCATTTGCTTCAATTACCAGGATTATTAGACTTAGAGTTTGCAACATGTTTAGCATTAATAACTAGGTATGCTAATATTGTTTAATTAGTAAAGTAAAAATCAAATCAATAAGAAAATTCATTTAGTTTGTCTTTATATATTCCAAAATAAGAAAATATAATAATATTTTCTTGGTCATAGGAAAAACTGATGGACAAAGTAAGACCTTTAGGAATAACTAGAGGTAAAGTAGGCAAGTAAGAAGTAAAAAGGAAAATGATATTTTAACACCAATTTTTTGACACCATTTTGACACTGCACACGTGTCAAAATGTGGTTGGACGATTTCAAATTAAAAAAAAACTTTGGTTTTTCCCTTCCAAATATGTCCTTGCCTTAGGTTTTTTAATTTGAAATCATCCAACCACATTTTAACACGTGTACAATGTCAAAATGGTGTCAAAAAATTGGTGTTAAAATATCATTTTCCAAGTAAAAAAGGTGCATGACCACACACATTATACGAGTGAAGTGTGGTTAGATGATTTTAGTGTTAGAAAACTTGAGTGTTAAACGAGTGTCTGTTAGACGAGGTGAGTGTTAGACTTTAGGGAGAGGTTGCATGCATTGTGTTTTACGTGCATGGTTGAGCTCATTAGAAGAGGCTTTATTTTGTGGGTGAAGTTGAGAATAGAGAAAAGGAAAATGCAAGTGACAAATAGAAAAAAGATATGGAGGGAGAATATGCCATGACGCCTTGATATGTTGTTGTCCTTTCTCAGGATAAAAGCTTATCTAGGTTGTAATATAGTATTGTTTTGCTTTAGGGAATAGGTTCAGAGCACACCAAAGTTCATTGTGTTGTCCTCTTAGGAAGGCAATGTTAGGCTATATTAGGTAAAGGGAAGCTTAACAACAAGCTTTATTGCTCCCGCATTCTCATTTCTTAGTCTTGTTGAGTTCACCCTTTTCTCTCTATGTCTCTCTTTTGTGGGTGTTGGTTGTGCTCGTTGGATCACAATGTGTGAGAATGCCCTGTGTGAGAGGAGGTTGTGGTAGGTGGTAGATTTGTGTAAGCTTGAGAGGATCTGTGTTGAAACGTAAGGTAAGCTAATAATGATTATTTGTTTATCTTGAATGATTTGTCTCGTGAAAATGATTCCTTGTTGTGAATAAATATGTTGGTATGCTTGTGTGTGTGATGCTACCATGTGATGACTTTTATGGGATGAAGGATATGAATATGCTTGATGTTATGGTTAAGCACATGAGCACATGGTAACAAGATGTTATTTGATAATAAGCTTAATACCTCTAATGATCCTCTGATTTGTCAACTAATCTCATTTTGGTCCTCAAGTTTGCAACAGTCTCAATTTAGTCACAATTTTGAAAATATGCACACATTGTATCCCATCCGTTAAGTGGTAGCAGACGGCGTTAAGTGTTGTCCACGTGTTGGAATGAGAATGTTGTGAGGTGTTAGTTTTTTTTTACGTGGCAATTGGGATTTAGGGATATATCATAATCAGACCTCTGATAATTGGGAATTAGGGATTCGAAATTGAGGTTGGGAATTTCTTCAAGTGGTTGCGAGAGGAAACCAGAGACAATCACCCATTTCATTGTTGGAGAAGACGAAGACAATGTTAAAGCCATCAATGTTGAGGCTTTTAATTGCTTTGATGGGTTGGCCTGTAAGAAGCCAACAATACGCATTCCTCCTCGTATCAATTCATTTTTTCTACGGGAGCGAGCAATGACTCAACAAAGAAAGATCTACAACAAAAGCCCTAAGGTAGCCCCAATATGGATGCTGCCACAATGCATAATAAAGCAAATCATTACAACATTCAGACCTAGCTCATAGGAAAGACAATTTAGTAGTGCCTAAAAGTAAACAAATACTAATGAGTAACTCAGGCGGAGCAAAACTGGCAAAGCCTACCTAACGAGCCTTACTCTGCAAATACGTCTTCAAAACATCCATGACAGACCCAAAATCAGCCTTCACTTCCTTGGGTGGGTTAACATAGCGACAAGCCATGTCCTTGATTTTCTTAAGAGAGGTAATCAATCTTGGACTGGGTGAACTTCAAGCCATGAGCAGTGCTAACCACCACAGTCCTATCAGTGGCTTTGATAACCCCACTATTCTTGAGCTTGATCAATGCCGTCAAAGCAACACCAGTGTGGGGGCAAATAAACATCCCGGTGGAATCCGCCTGCATTGTAGCATCCATCAGCTCCTCCTCCGTCGCCTCCTCCACAATCCCATCACAACTCTTAATGGCATGAACACCTCTATCAATGGAAACATGGTCACCATATAAGCAGAGGTCTGATTATGATATATCCCTAAATCCCTAAATCTCAATTGCCACGTAAAAAAAATAACATCTCACCACATTCTCATTCCAACACGTGGACAACACTTAACGCCGTCTGCTACCACTTAACGGATGGGATACAATGTGTGCATATTTTCAAAAATTGTGACTAAATTGAGACTGTTGCAAAGTTGAGGACCAAAATGAGATTAGTTGACAAATCAGAGGACCATTGAAGGTATTAAGCCTTGATAATATGGTGTTATGTATTTGAGAAAACATGCTTATGATGAGAGTATGGTGATACTTGTATGAGGTGTTGGATGTTGTTTACTTGAAGCTATGAGTTTGATTCTATTTCCATTTGTGGTGTACTGCGAATCTAAATTTCAGTGGAGAACTCTACGTGGCTCCAGTCAAAATCTATAAGGAAATGTTATGAGGGGAATACAAAGGGAGATGAGATGGGTGGGTCCAAAACTTTGAAGATACAATGTGGTGTTTAGGATTACTTGGCTAGGAGGATACCGGTGAGTAAGGCCAAACAAGGCACCATGTGTTAGAGGCAACATCTCATGGAATTTTTTTAAATTTTTTTAAAAGTTTTTTTATGTTTTTCTAAATTACACAAATTTGAAAAATTAAAAAAAAAATCTCATTAATTAACATGTGGCATGTATGGACGTCAACTTAATAAAAATTTCCAAATTGAATCTTTTTAAAAATTAGAAGATTAAATTGAATCCAAAAATAATAAGGAGACCAAAATAAACCAAACCAATTAGAGGACTAAACCACTAATTAAGCCAATTATTATTTAATTAAAAAAACATCATAAGGCTTAATATGATTACAAAATTAATGAAAAAAAAAAGACTACAAAAACTTGTTTACGAATACCTTTGCAATAGGAAAACTCCCTTAAACTCACTCTTTCAATACTTATATTTGATGAGCCTTTTGGGAGAGAATCATTAGAGACATATATCACTAATAAGATATGAGTCCAATCCACACATAAGGGATTGACACCACCTTCAACCAAAAACCTTAAGATAATATAGTTTAGGGGTATTCATTCTTATATGGTGTTCAATTTTTCATTTTTACTTAATGTAAGACTTAGACTCACACATATATTTCCATTAACATAATGAGACAAGCTTATCTGACCCTCTTTCAAAAAGATTTTCAATACAAGAACTCTTCTGAGTTGGCCACCAAAACAAACCTTCGACTCAGATACCATAGATGACCAGGTTATTGGAAAGATACAATTAATACTAGTGAGACATTAACCTAACTCACACATAAAATATTAATACTACCTCCAACCAAAAATCTTAAAAAAAAAATGAGTTTATAAATTTTCAACATTCTCATTTTTTATACTTATACTCAAAATTTTCAACTATGTTTACTTTTCACTTAATTTAAATATTGGAACACAATTCACACGTGAACCTTGGTTCAATTGTGTATAATTCATAGTTGTCCACGACTCAATTCATAAACCAAAAGATTAATTACTTTGTTAAAATTGTAAGGAAATAAATAATGAATTTAAATATATAAGCATAGAAGGCAAATGGAAAAAATTATTAGATATATATTGATATATATTTTTAGAGTGAGATGACTCATTTCATACTCTCCTTTACATAAAACACTAATAATAAACAAAAAGCTAGTTAGATAAGATATCTTTTATTAAAAATATATGTTATTAATACAATTTTATTTTTTAATAATTTTTTTACGTAATTGTAATACTTTATTTTATTATTTTTCTTTTAAAACATTTAGGTATAAATTAAAAATGTATTAAAAGAACGATTGATAAAACAGTTATCTACTTTAATTTTATTTTATTTTTATCTCCACAGCATAGTAAACACATCAGTTTAAGTTAATTAAAAAATAAATGAAACATTAATGTTAATTTCAACTCTGAAAATATATTTTTTTAATGTGCCAATTAGAAAGAGAGACACGAATATAACTTCCTATTATTTTTATTAAAATTTTATTATTTTATTACGCTTGTTTTCAAGATCTACCATTGTATTTGAAAACATGAAAAATGCGTACTCAAATGGAACAGTGTATAACTTTTAATACATTCACATTTGCTTTTGGAATATCCGAATAGGTAGCAAACTAAAATCGAAAATATGAATGGTTTGAAGGATTTTGATTGGTGAGAAAGTTGAAAGTTTGGTTTCATTAAATTAAATTGCAGTTTTTGGTGGTCGTGCATTCATTGCTTTGCATGGCATATATACATATATAGTTGGCAGAACAACACAATGAACGACACGTAAATTTTGACAGGTTGTATATTGGAGACTCTTTTGATCATCAAGTTCAGAATTCACTTCAGACAATATTAAGATCATGCATGGAGGAATAGACGACAATCTATGACTTTGAATGATGTTTTTTTAAATGATCACAAGTTCTCTTCTATGGAATGCTCAAATAAAGCACGTGAAATTCAATTATTTTGAGAATTTTTCTTGTAAGCACTTTTGGAAAAAAAAATTAGGATAAGTGTTTGATCAATCACACTATTGTAATTAGTCTTTAATTTATAGAGCAGAAAAAATCCACTGAAAAACATTTAAAAGTTGCATTTTGATATATTTTATGTTAGAATCTCACATAAAATACTTGAAAGATAAATATAAAGAAGAAAATCGCTCTCTTTTTTGTTGAAAATAAAATTTGGCCAATAGTTTTACATTATAATAAAGAAACTGAAAAAAAAAAAATACTATCATATATCACACATATATAATCCATTATTTCTTAATAATGTGTGAGCGGTTGTTTTGCCCCTTTGGCCGCGGTCCCCGAACTGCGGTATATTCAGCCGCAGTAGAAAGTCTGGGGTTTTATGTCGTGGTTGTAACCGCGGCAGAATGTCTGGCGAATAGACAGCGGTTGTTTTGGAACTGCTGCCTAAACATGTGTTTTTTTAAAAAAAAATTCAAAAATCCCAGCCTTATATGCCGCGGTTGGAACCGCGGTAAAAAGCAGGAGAATATGCCGCGGTTCGTACCACAACCGCGGCCAAAAGCTAATTTAAAAAAAAAAAATTGAAATGGGGAACTTTCTACTGCGGTTGTGGTAACAACCGCGGCATATTCCCTACTTTATACCGCGGTTGTGACCACAACCGCGGCATATTCCCCTGCTTTTTTTTAAAATAGCAGGTATGTTTTTGTGATATCCAATACCACAAAAACAGACCTGCATATGAAAACATGTATACATATTTAATTTGAACAGATCAAACATCTTCAAATGTATTTCAAAATCAAATAAGTACAAAGTCTAATAAATTCATAATGTTTTCAAATGCAATGTTTAAATCTAGTAACTAAGAACTATTATATAACCTAACTAGATACTTTGCAGCAGCTTTCCTGATGAATGATAGTGGCTTCTCAGGAATTGGTGTAGTAGTCTTGAACCTCTGCACAAGACAATTGATATTAATTAGTGTATCTCAACTCTAACTTTTGGAAAACATCAAAATTTGTTAAAGTTAAATGTTACCGTTTCCCAGCCTCTTGTGATATGGGAACGAACAATGTGGGTCATCCAATACATTACATAATAACCGCACTCATATGACCCAGTCTGTTTGTTACACTACAATATATGAACAAAGTTGTAAATAGTTAGTGAATAACATTAAAATAAAACAACTATAAGAAAGTATGGCTTTAGCATATGCCAAACCTTGAGAGAAATCCAAGCAATCTTTTTACTGTTAGTAATTGATTTCCCAACAATCATCATACTTGCTGGTATAGAACTATATATAAGAAGAAGTTGTTTTAGCATTCATTTATATAACAAAGAAAGTCCAAACATTGAGGTTCTTACCAATCAATTGCTTGTCTGAGTTGTGTGGGAGGAGGCCTGTGGAATGAGCAGAACCACAAAGCATAGCTCTCTTGCATAGACAAAACAAGAAGCTGCCAATGGCACCTGAAATTCATAATAACTTAACTATTAAAATCACATATGGAACTTTATTATGTTAACAAAGTTCACTTACCCGGATATATAAGGCAAAAAGTATATTTTCTTGCCGCTTGCAAAACTTCTCATCAGATTTGTGTTGATGGTATCAAAATCATTTGATTCATGAATGGATTGGGGATCAATGAATCCATAATCATCAGAATGCCCCAACTTGTTACTGACCCCAAACATATACCTGAAATCAAAAATTGACTTTGATATAAGGATACTTGATATATACCATAATTTTTTATATAAATTATTGCTCATAGACTTACATCATCCATAGCTGAATAATTGAAATATTCAACTCTTGTGTTCCCGCCGCAAGCTCTCTGACGTCTTGGCTATGAAGGTATATTGGGACCTCAAAACCTATCCCAAATACATTAGCATCATACTCAACCTCCAAAGGCTTATCTTCAAGGATGTCAGCTAGTAAATGCAATGAAGCAAGAGGATCATCCTCAGATAGAGGAATCTTCTTTTGTGCCTGCGTCTGTTGTTACATGAAAAAATAAGATAAGTTTTGACATCAAAAACCTTTAAAATTGAGAAGTGTAAAGAAGAAATTCATACCGTGGGGTCAGAAACTGGTTTAACCAAAAGTTTAGGTCAAGAGATAAACGACTTAAATGCTTGTTCCACAGTGAAAATCTCTTTTGTAGCCAGAGGAACCGAGGCATCTGGTATGATTATTTCATCCACTGAGACCTTCACCTCATCCTCTAATAGTTGCATACCATGACATACAGTCGCTGACCTAAACTCTGTTCCACGAGCTACCAGGACCATCTCAGTATCGTCCAAAATATATAGCAAACATGGACTACCATCGTCCACGTCATCCCCTGGGACAGCTGGTGCGGAACAACTTCCTTTCCCGCTTCTCCCTGTCAGAATAAATGTTAGATTATACAAAAGATAGAAATAATTGCACATAAATGTTTATTAAGTTTACCTGTGGGAGGCACATGTTCCGGTTCCTGTACAGGAGATGGCACCGGGCACATGCCATAGCTCTCAAACTGCTGTTGGAACATGGCGCTGAATTCAGCCCTGAGCTCTGTTCTAAGCTCGGCCCTGATCTCCTCTCTAAGGTCTGCTCGGACCTTTTTGGTGATCTCTTGTGTCATCCTTTCTCTTTGTTCTTCGCTGTATGCATATGAAGGCTGACGAGAAGAGCTCCCAAAATAATCTTTAATTCCTACTCTAGGACCTGCACCACGTACACATCCAGGGTGTTCAGGTCGTCCAATCACAGCAGCAAGAATATCCTGGCGACCCTCTACAGTGAACTGACCTTGGGAGCTCTGCTCAACCAAGGAATCCTGTACATTTCAAAACATCATTATTCTTTAAAAAGTTCAAGGTAGTATGAATAATTACAATTATTATTATTTTAGGAACAGTGATAACTTACAATTCTTTCGGAAATTTCTCGTGCAGACTCGGAAGAGTAGGTGCCTGATGGTCTCATACGAGCCAACTTCCATTTTTCATGTCTAGAAGGTAGAGAAGGAGGCTGAGGGGGGCTACCACCCTGAGATGGTGGTCTAGCCTCTGCCTTTTGTTTGAGGATTTTCTCCTCAAGCTTCCTATACCCACCACGAGATAATAGGTGGGGGTTTTTGTTATGAGCACTTGTTCCTTGTGCTTTGCTTCTAATTGCCTGTCACATACACATGAATTAATTAGTTCATATGATATATATTTGTTAATGAGGAATGAATAATATCAATTATACTAACCTGCCATTCCTTTGTCATCCGACTCTCTTTAAAAAGCCGCAAAGTCTCCTAATCAATGGACTTATATGCCCTACATGGAGACTTATGTTTAAGTTCTCCAAAGATGTATCTTGATGTCAACTTACTTTTAAAGTATCTGAAGTTTTCAGCAACAGTTGACAAACACTTATTTCTAAGTGTTGCGACATTTGGAATGTCAAATGTCAGCTGAAATAAACATAATAAAGTTGTATCAGTACAAAATTATCAACATAAACATATTTTAATTCAAATGATATTAACTAACTTACCAATATATCGTTCCATATGATGTTCCGATCAACCTCGGACACATGATCAAAAGATGGAGTGAGAATACTAATCCTATCACGTGCCACTACTCCAAGGTATGATTGGAAATCATCTGCATAGGGGCCAACTGCCACACCCGTGATCACATTCACATTCACTGGAGTTCTTTCACCACTATTCTTTCTCATCAATAGTTGTTTCATCCTGGTGGGTCCTCTAGTGGATCTGGTAGGGGGAGCCTCATCCCCTGAAGAATGTGGATTTTCAGCCATATATCTGTCAAAATAAATAGCAACATGAAATATTAATAAAAGACTTATGTAATATCATATAATTTAACAAAATATGTAATAGTAATCATATAAAATATATAAAAGGAAAACTTATGTGATATTAATAAAATACTTATACAGAAATTGGAAATGCATACATAAAGAGTTCCATTGTCATCATATGTATATTCCTTCATCATGATCTGACCGAATTGCATGTACATTGTCGTCAACTAGAGATTGGTCATCCAAATTTGTTGTAGTTTGCAATGAATGGTTGTCAGCAATATGAATATTAATCAGATTCTCTTCGTTAACTTCAATTTGTTTTTTGCCTTGAAGAGCGACATACCAATGGTCAGACGTAGGATCTTTGACATAAAACACCTGAGATGCTTGATGAACCATAATAAAAGGTTCGTCTCAGTAACCCACCTTTCGAAAATCAACCAGTGTCATACCCGATTCATCTATTTTGACACCACTCTTATTGTCAAACCACTTACATTTGAACAATGGAACAAAAAACTTGGTGTAATCAACCTCCCATATCTCTTCTATTATACCATAATATGTCATTGATCCAAGTACAGGAGATTGATCTTTTGATGTAGAAAATTGAAGCGACTCAGCTTCTAAACTAACTCCACTATTTTGAACTGTGCTTTTATCATCCAAAGTCTTTGTATAGAATGTACAATTATTGACTTCATAACCTATACAACACACGACATCAAACTTCAAACCATTTGCAAGCCACAATAAAGTTTGAGAAGAATGTGGCTCTTTGTCAATTTCATATTTGAACCAAGACATAAATGTTTTGTTATGCTCCATCAACTGCCATTTCTCTGATTGTCTTGGATTTTTATTCTTAACAATGGCTTTGTGTGTTTCCAAAAAAGGGATCACCTCATCTGTGTTGTTCAATATATAAAGATGCGCTTGCAACAATTCATCACGATCTTTTGTCACCACATTCACACCTCGGATGCTTTTACTTGTAGAAAATTTATTCAACCATGATGTGCGAGGAACTCCTATTGGATTCGTTGATGTCATGTAATCTGAACAAAACTCGATACTTTCTTCAGCAATATACCTTTCAATCATCGAACCTTCAGGACAATATGGATTTTTAACGTACCCTTTCAAAATCTTCATATAACGCTCAATAGGATACATCCATCTTAAGTATACCGGTCCGCACAACTTGATTTCTCTAACCAAATGAACAAGTAAATGTACCATGATGTCAAAAAAAGATGGAGGGAAAAACATCTCTAGTTGACACAATATGATAACAATCTCGCCTTGAAGTGCATCTAACTTTGTAGGATCGATGACTTTACTACATATTGACGAGAAAAATGAACACAACCTGTTTATGGTTTGCCTAACATTTTTGGGCAAAATTCCACGAATAGCCACAGGTAACAACTGTTGCATTAAGACGTGACAATTGTGAGACTTCATGCCAACAAGCTTTAAGTCCTGCACCGACACTAAACTCTTCATATTTGAAGAGTATCCTTGTGGTACTTTGATACTCTTTAAACAAACACAAAAACTTATCTTCTCTTGTCTAGACATTGTGTAACATGCAGGGGCAAATACATACGTTTACCAATCTCCTTCGGTGCCAACTCTTCTCGGATATTCATGTCAACCAAATCCAAACGAGCATTCACTCCATCTTTTGTCTTTCCCTGAATGTTGAGTAGTGTACCAATCAAGCTATCACACACATTCTTTTTTACATGCATCACATCTATGCAATGTCGAACATCTAACTTTGACCAATATGGAAGATCAAAGAATATTGATTTCTTCTTCCAAGGGGTCGTTACAGATGACTTCTTGGATGTTTTCCCAAATACATGATGTATTTTATTAACTTTTTCAAGAACTTGAAGGCCAGTAAGTGGATTTGGTGCTTCGTCCCTCTCTTGATCTCCATTGAATGCTTTCTTTAACCTTCGATATGGATGATTACGTTTTAGAAATCTCCGATGACGCAGATACACCATCTTTCTTCCCTGTTTCAGTTGATGAGCTGCAGTGTTTTATTCACATATAGGACATGCTTTATGACCCTTGACACTGTATCCTGACAAATTACCATAAGCTGGAAAGTCATTATGGTGTAAAATAACATTGCACGCATCAGAAAAGTCTCAGAAGCGAATGCATCAAATATTTCAACCCCATCAACCCACAACAACTTCAAGTCTTCAACTAGTGGGCTTAGATAAACATCTATGTCATTTCCAGGCTGCTTTGGACCAGATATCATCATAGACAACATCATGTACTTCCTCTTCATGCACAATGTAAGAGATAAGTTGTAAATTATCAATATAACTGGCCAACAACTGTGATTGGTACTCATATTACCAAATGGGTTCATTCCATCAATGGCTAAACCAAGCCGAAGATTTCTACACTCTTTACCAAATTTGGGGAATTGTTGATCAATATTTTTCCATTGCTTTGAATCAGCTGGATGACGAAGCAGCCCGTCAATTTTTCTCTCATCTGCATGCCATCTAAGGTTTTCAACATCTTTGGGATTCGCAAACAAACGCTTAAGTCTGGGCACTATTGGAAGGTACCAAAATACCTTCAAAGCAGATCCATTTTTTTCTATCTTACCATTACCTTCACTATTGTTTTTTGACTTGTATCGTGATAACCCACATTTTGGACACTTTGTCAAAAATTCAAACTCTTTCCTATATAAAATGCAGTCATTCGGACAAGCATGTATCCTTTTATACTCCATACCCATTGGACAAAGAATTTTCTTCGCATCATAATTACGAGTAGGTAGTGTATTTCCATCTGGAAGCATTTCATTCAACAACGTCAACAATTATGTAAAACTCTTATCAGTCCATCCATTGCTCGCCTTCAAATTCATGAGCCTTAACACAGCTGACAAACGTGTGAACTTAGTTGAACCGACATACAAAGGTGTTTCCGCATCAGTCGACATCGTCTCATACACATGAGCTTTGGCAAAATTTTCTGCGCCAACATCACGAATCATGTCCTCTAATTTATCTTCATCCGGTCGATCTTCTTCCATGGTGGAATCAGTAACATTTTCAGTTTGCGAGTTAGTCGGAAAGTGCATTTCTTCGCCGTGCCATATCCATGTTGTATAGCATCTTAGGAAACCATCACAGATAAGATGTTCTCTAATTTGGGTTGCGTTCAACTTTCTCCCATTCAAACAGTTCACACAAGGACATCTAAACTTCACTTCATCGTCACTTCTCCCCTCGTTACGTTGCGCAAATTGTATAAATTCCTCTACACCTCTCTCGTACTCAGCACTAATACGTGGTAAATTAATCCAATTTTGATCCATATTCCTAATATTACATAAAAAGATAAGCTACTAAAAATTAAACATCAAATTCCATACATATTATCGAAACTTAATGAATAATATTTTAAGGTTTATAAATAATGCAAGAACTACAACACACATTACCAAAACTATAGCAAAAACTATACCATACATTACCAAAACTATAGCAATTTCATACATTACCAAAATTATAGCAAAAATTATACCATACATTACCAAAACTATAGTAATTTCATACATTACCATAACTTTAGCAAAACCTATACCATACATTACCAAAAGTACAGCAATTTCATACATTACCATAACTATAACAATTGTTATTATACATAAACTAATAAAGAAATCATGTTAAGAATGCAAAAGGGCATAAATACCTGGAACAGGGGCGGCGAAAAAGCTTGGTGCGAAAAAGGAGAGTGGCAGCGGAGAGGAATGACAGGCGTTTCAAACGATTTTGATCGCCTAAAATTGTTTCTTATCGTCCAAAATGTGAAATAACCGAACAATTTTGAGTTTAAACGGTGAAGAAACGAGGGAACTGAGAAGGGGTGATCGGCGGGAGAAGAGAAACTCAACGTCCAGCGTCTGCGCGAAGAAGACGATACTGTTCGAAAGTTTTATTTTTTAACTCTGATAAGGGAATCTACCGCGGTTCTATACTTAACCGCGGTATAAGATGCTTATATGCCGCGGTTTCACAACCAACCACGGCCTATACTCATTAAAAAAATAACCTAAATGGCATTTTTGAAAATTATTTTAAAATTATATACCGCGGTTCAGCGGGCAACCGCGGTATATTCCTCGAAATATTTAAAATTCATTTTTAATTTGTTTCAGGTGGGAGTATATGCCGCGGTTCCCCAGCGAACCGCGACATATACCCCTGTAACGTTTTGAATACAACTGTCTCCCTAACTGCCTTCTGGGGAATATTAGTTAATGATGGGGAGTATATGCCGCGGTTGCTCATAGAACCGCAGACTATACCCCTGCTAATTTATTGCAGGGGCTGACTCAGTCAGAGAAGTTCAGAAGTTACAGGGGTCTATGTCGCGGTTCTCTGGGGAACCGTGGCATATACCCCTGTAACTTTTGAAATTCTCTCTGACTGATGGAGAAGTTCAGAAATTACAGGGGTATATGCCGCGGTTCCCCAACAAACCGCGGCATATACCAACTTCTGAAATTCTCTCTGACTGATGGAGAAGTTCAGAAGTTACTGGGGTATATGTCGCGGTTCGCTGGGGAACCGCGACATATACCCCTGTAACTTCTGAACTTCTCTGATTGAGTCAGCCCCTGCAATAAATTGGTAGGGGTATAGGTCGCGGTTCTGTGAGCAACCGCGGCATATACCCCTGTTATTTAAGTTTTTTTCCAGACGTGGGTCAAAGGGGATGGTTGACTAGAGGATATGTCGCGGTTCCCCTCTGAACCGCGGCATATTCCTTCGACTTATTTACAGAACTGCCATTGCGCACCATTATGCTGCGGTTTCTGGTGAACCGTGGCATAATGTGCGCTGTAAAAACCCAATTTTTTACTAGTGTTTGTTAGATATATTATCTTTATTTTATATTTATCTGTTATCTTTAGTTAATTTGTGATTATTTCTTATTTGTATTTTGGGCATAACCCATATTTCTATATTATAAATAGAGGATCCTATATGTATATTTAACACAATGGAGATTAATCCCATATATAGTTTTTTACTATATTTAACAGACTTATTTAAAACATAATTATTCTTACTAGAACCATAATTTAATTAACAACTTAAACTAAATGTTATTTAGTTCATATCAAATTCTGAATATACTCTCAGTGATCTGCGTAGCTTTAAAAAAGTATCCAATTTGAGTGTTATGGTCATAATATGAGCCACTTATTCTTGTGTCCCATAATGCATCATCCGAAACCCCTGCATAATCACTATGAGTATAAGCAAGCTCTTTGTTCCCTCCCTTCATATAGAAAATTTCCAAAATCGATTGTCATCTTTAAATATCTCAACACCCTTTTGATTGGACGTAAATACAGGTTAGTAGGATTCTCCATCTACATATTGATTAAGTACACCACAAACATCATATCAGGTCGAGTAGATGTTAGATACATAAGACTTCTCACAATTTGTTTATAGAAAGTCTTATCCACCTTTACACCAATATCATCTTTGGTGAGTTTAACACCAAGAACAATTGGAGTTTGCACCGATTTCTTTTATCCATTTCAAACCTTTGCAACATTTAAGCATATTTCTTTTCACATGATAAAATGTCATTTATTCATTGCATCACTTCAAGACCCAAAAAATACCTCATTTTACCAAGCTGTTAAGTCAAATCATGCTTCATGAAACTTTTAAATTTTGTAAACATCAACTCGTCATTTCCTATAAAAACAAATGGTCATCAACATACAAACTAATTATTAATATTATGTCTTCCTTTTCTCTCTTCATAAGCAAAGTATGCTCGTAGTCACACTTCTGAAATCCTTCCTTCAAAAAATATGCTTCTATGTGACTATATCAAGCACATGGTGCTTGCTTAAGGCCATAAAGGGTTTCCTTCAATTTATACACTTTATACTCATTCCCTTTTTATATATAACCACAAGGTTGGTGCACATACACTCTTTCATCCAACTCTCCATATAAGAATGCTAATTTTACATCAGTTGATAGATGGTCCATCCCTTTTGAGCTACAAGTGTTATTAACAAATGAATTGTCTTCATGCAAGCTACTAATGCAAATACTTATGTGTAGTCTACCCCATAGTCTTATGCATACCCATTCAAACAAGCCTAGCTTTGTACTTATCCACTTCTTCATTCTCTTTGAATTTTTTCATGCAAATCCACTTGACTACAACTTTCTTTGCTCAGTGAAGTAATTCTATCAATTCCCATGTGCCACTTTTGTTTATGGATGCCATCTCCTCATCCATGGCCTTCCTCCCTTTTGTATGGGTGGTCTTCTACACCTTCGTTCAATGGGACTAGCCATAGAATCAAAGGAACTAATATCCTCTTCTAGAATATTAGTATTATGCCATGACTCATGTTATTCAATTTTTTCTTCTTCTACAAGAGTTGATGCCACATCCTTATCACCCCAATCTAAATCACATAAGATGGTTTCTTCATACTTCTTATCCTAATTCCAACTTTTATCTTCATCAAAGACAACATCCTTGCCTATTATGATCCTTTCTGAAATTGGATCATAAAGTTTGTATGCTTTTGATACTTCACTAACCCTCAACAAAACAAAACATAGACTTTTGTCATCTAGCTTATTTCTTTTAGCATCAGACAAATGATCATGAAAAATGCATCCAAAAACTTTAAAATACTTAATTGAAGACTTAACTCCACTCCAAGCTTCTTTCGGTGTTTTCTTTTACACTACTAGTGTGGGACACCAATTCAAAATATGCATAGACTAGGTGGCACCTTTAGCTCAAAAGGTTTTGGGCATTTTCTTCTCTAACAGCATGTTTTGAACAATGTTCATAATGGTTATATTCTTTTGTTAAAAAATCTAGCTTTGTTATGGTGTGTATGCAGATGTTAGTTGTCTACGAATACCATTGTCACAACAAAAGTGTGTGAAATCCCGAGATGTAAACTCTCTGTTAGAATGGCTGCAGCGGAATTGTTAGGGTGGAATAACAAACCAATAGGGTTTTTAATATTAATGTGTGCCTTTTAATTTCTACTCAATTTATCTTACTACACAAATAATAAATATAAATAAAAGAGTAAGGTTGAGAGAAATTTTCACATATGACTTTTATATTGGTTAGGATCTTACCAATCCTACGTCCAATCACTTATCTCAAATCAAGATAAACAGTTCACTAAGCACAAAACAATTACAAACTACATTCACAAAGAAACAATTTGTAAGAGTTTAGAAACCACCTCTCTTGATACCACAATAGATGAACTTGCACCTCCTTTGAATATTCACAAAGGATGAAACACCTTCTCCAAATACTTCACGAAGGATGATTCTCTTCCACACACCTCCTCAGACGCACCAAGGATGAACCAGCTATTCCTCTGTCACCGTAGTAGCAATGTACCAGCACCACAGACAAGAGTTTCCTTAGTTGAGCAAGAGCACACACTTCTCAAAGAGTTCTGAGTGTTTTAGCACAAGGGAAGAGTTTATGTTGATGGATAAAGAGATTCTATTTATAGACTCAAGCAAAAACTCTTCCATTCTTCGAAACTGGCCATTTAACGCATTTAATCGATTAATTTTAGTGTTAATCGATTAAAATGAGTACAACGGCTAGTTTTTCAAACACTAGAAAACTCCAACGGCTAGTTTTAATCGATTAGTCTCATGATTAATCGATTAGCTAATCGATTAAAAAAAGGTACTAATCGATTATTTCCTTTCCAGTTGAGTTTTCAGCACCTTTAACATTTTAATCGATTAATACTTGATTTAATCGATTAAAACCGTGCGTTTCTGATTTTGAACAGCAAATATAAATTATGAGAGTACAAGAATCAAAACCTATTACAAATCTAAGTCCTAAACACCAAACTACAATTATTACAAAAGCTTTTTATAACAAAAACAAGTCTTCAAAGAATCTTCATGAATCTTGATAAATCTTGACTTGATTTGGACATCATCAAAACTTCATCTTCATTATTTTGCTAACATTCTCCCCCTTTTTGATGATGATCAAAAACTCCTTTGATTTAAAGCTTTTGGTAATAATCTGGATAAAAACACAACTCATGAAAGACAAGGGCATTAGTGAATAACAATAACCCTTAATATATTTTCTCCCCCTTTTTGATCATAATTAAAAAGTTGTGTTTCATGTTCTCCCCCTAAGATAATACGCCCCCTTAATAAAAGCATGTATGCATGTGAGCTAAATATATTTTAAAATTTAGAGATTCATTCAAACATACACAATAGGAGATTTAAAGAAAATAAATAAAATTATTTAAAGAAAATAATTTTTAAAAAAGTGCATAAAATGGATCAAATGAATAAAAATGCAATCCTAAGATATTTCTAAAAGTCCTAGATCTCTTCTAATGTTACCACTTTAGAAATGTCTCCATAATGATAATTTGTTGAGATCTTTGTCTTGAGGATTGTCATCATTCTTCTCTTCTTTTGTTGTCTTCTGCAAGTCTTCATTATTACCTGCATCTAATTCAATTGACTCAAAAGGTTTTGCCTCAAGGTCCACAATTTTATCAAAGACAACATGCTTGAAATAAAATTTTCTCAAATTTTGTTTTTTTTTTTAAAAAAATTAAAATAAAAAAAATAAAAGTTAAACATTGTCCTTTGGGTTATATAAAATAATTGAGATCATTTTACAACCCAAACATATCTACCACTTGGAACACCAAAATGCTTAATTTTACATTTATTTGAGGTGTGACCCTTTTTCATACAATAAAAGCATGATATAAAGTTTGTGTTCCTATAAGTTGTTCATTTTTCTACCCATGGTCTACAGGTTCTATTATTATGCTTATTTTTAATTTTAGGAACATACTTATTTTTAACAACCTTATTTTCATTATTTTTACTGCATTCTCCTAAGGTTGTGTGTTCTAATAGTTTCTTAAAATTTTCACAAGAAGCACATTCATCACTACCTTTTTCAAAAAATAAAATTTTATTTTTCAAATTTTTATTCTCTTCAAGAATATTTTCAAATTTTGATTTTAAATTTTTATTTTCTTCAGAAATATTTTCAAAATTTAAATTTAAATTTTTATATTCTTCAGAAATATTTTCAAAATTTAATTTTAAATTTTTGAAATCCTTTTTCAATTTCTTATGAGCTTTATCTAATTTTTCTGATTCAACTATTAAGGCAGCATAAGTTTCATGCAATTCACTTTCACTAAATTGACTATAATTATTAGAATCACTAGATGTACTTACTTGGCTTCCAGGGTCGTCGTCTGCCACTAAACAAATGTTTACCTCTTCATCAGATTCGCCTAAATCAGAAATTGTTTCATTGTCATCGTCCCATGCGATGTAGGCTTTCTTTTTCTTGAAGAATTTGTTTTCTTTTATTTCTTCACTCTTCTTTTGATTTGGGCAGTCCGCTTTTAAGTGTCCCCTTTCTCCGCAACCATAACATTTATAGTGTGAGGAAGATCCTTGATTTTCTTTCTTTTCGAATTTTAATCTTCCTTTGTCTTTTGATTTCATGAACCTGTTGAGCCTTTTTATCATGAGTCTCAAATTTTCTTCATCTTTTGAGTCCTCATCTTCTATTTTGCTCTTGCTCCTTTCTACCTCATATTTTAAGGCTAGACTCTTTTTCTTTGTTTTTACCATTGCTTCTTCTTCATCTAGTCTTCCAAGGTTAAGTTCATGCTCTCTCAACTTTCCAAATAATTACGCCATAGTCATTGTGTTGAGATTTTGTGACTCAGAAATTGCAGTCACTTTCGGTTGCCACGACCTGTCTAAAGATTTCAGAATTTTTATATTAAGTTCATCATTTTCAAATGACTTACCTAGTCTAATGAGGTGATTGACAATGTTGGTGAAGCGTTTCTGAACATCTGAGATTGTTTCTCCTTGCTTCATCCTGAACATTTCGTATTCTTGGATCAAGGTATTCTTTCTCGCTCTCTTCACATCATCTGTACCTTCGTGGGTTGCTCTCAGCACTTCCCACATTTCTTGAGCAGACTTAAAATAGATATCCTGTAAAACTCATCCACGGTTAACGCAGATGCAATTATGTTCTGGGCTTTCACATCATTTTGAAATCTTTTCTTCTCTTCAGTAGTCCACTTAGTACGGGGCTTTGGTTCCTGCGAATCATTAGTAGGAATAGGCGAACCAAATGCAATAACATCCCAAATCTCACAATCAATAGACTCAATAAATATTTGCATTCTAACCTTCCAGAATGCATAATTTTCACCTATGAATAAGGGTGGTCTATTGATAGAAGCACCCTCTGCAAAAGTTTGATATGATCCTGCCATTTGAATAACTATCAAATCGAGCTCTGATACTAATTGTTAGAATGGCTGCAGCGGAATTGTTAGCGTGGAATAACAAACCAAGAGGGTTTTTAATATTAATGTGTGCCTTTTAATTTCTACTTAATTTATCTTACTACACAAATAATAAATATAAATAAAAGAGTAAGGTTGAGAGAAATTTGCACAGATGATTTTTATACTGGTTCAGATCTTACCAATCCTACGTCCAGTCGCTTATCTTAAATCAAGATAAACAGTTCACTAAGCACAAAACAATTACAAACTACATTCACAAAGAAACAATTTGTAAGAGTTTAGAAACCACCTCTCTTGATACCACAAGAGATGAACCTCCACCTCCTTTGAATCTTCACAAAGGATGAAACACATCCTCCGAATACTTAACGAAGGATGATCCTCTTCCACACACCTCCTCAGACGCACCAAGGATGAACCAGCTATTCCTCTGTCACCGTAGTAGCAATGTACCAGCACCACAGACAAGAGTTTCCTTAGCTGAGCAAGAGCACACACTTCTCAAAGAGTTCTGAGTGTTTTAGCACAAGGGAAGAGTTTATGTTGATGGATAAAGAGAGTCTATTTATAGACTCAAGCAAAAACTCTTTCATTCTTCGAAACTGGTCATTTAATGCATTTAATCGATTAATTTTAGTGTTAATCGATTAAAATGAGTACAACAGCTAGTTTTTCAAAAATCAGAAAACTCCAACGGCTAGTTTTAATCGATTATTCTCATGATTAATCGATTAGCTAATCGATTACAAAAAGGTATTAATCGATTATTTTCTTTCCAGTTGAATTTTCAGCACCTTTAACATTTTAATCGATTAATACTTGATTTAATCGATTAAAACCGTGCGTTTCTGATTCTGGACAGCAAATATAAATTATGAGAGTACAAGAATCAAAACCTATTACAAATCTAAGTCCTAAACACCAAATTACAATTATTACAAAAGCTTTTTATAACAAAAACAAGTCTTCAAAGAATCTTCATGAATCTTGACTTGATTTGGACATCATCAAAACTTCATCTTCATTATTTTGCTAACACTCTCCCCCGCGATCGATGTGTAAACCTCGAATTAAGGAGTCGTCTTCTTTCTCAATATGAATTTTAAAATTCTTAAAGATAGAGAGAGCTTTTGATTTTATTTTTTTTTGTCAAGAAATAAATCCAAGCTTTTCTAGTGAAACCATCAATAATAGTGAGGAAAAATCTCATAATTTTCTCAACTACTACAACATCTCCTTTGTTTTCATCATTAGCCTTCATTTTGTTAGCTATGGTGAGTGTTTGAGCAAAATACTTGTTTCAAACTCTTTTGTTAGAGTTTGTATCTGCGCAAGCTTGACTTGTGAAGTGCCTTGGTACTTCTGTTTTAAAGAACTCCTACATCCTTTAATATAGCGGACTGCACAAACAAACTTTCTGATGCCATAGCTTTGTGCACCTAGAAGACTATTGCTTCTACTATGGATCAGGCCCTATGATAGAGCTTTGATACCAAAACGTTAGAATCTCACAAAAAATTACGTAAAAGATAAACATAAAGAAAAAAATCACCTCTGTTTATTGAAAAGTAAATTTGGCTAAGATATAGCCTTAATCAGAAATAAAGAAACTAAAATACAAACTACTAGTATATATCAAGTAAATATTGGGTAAATTTATTCAAAACATAATTATTTTTACTGAAACCATTGACTAACATTTTATTTGATTTTTGAAACACCCGATCGAGACTTTATTATTTAGGGTAAACCTTAAAAGTACTAAAAAATTTGATCAACACATTTTGATAATATTATTGTAATTTTATATTTGAATCTATTAATTGTTTATTATATTTAACATTAATAACATCCAAGTTAAGTTTATATAAGAAAACAAATAGAAATTATCTTATGGTTAAAAATCTTAAAAACAATAGTATATATAATATATATATATATATATAATATATATATATATATATATATATATATATATATATTTGTTAAAATATATTACAATCCGCGGGTCAACCCTGTTCACCACAGGTTCGGATCGGGTTGGATTTAAAAAAATTATATTTTTTTTATGTGGGTCAGATTTCAACTCGACTCATTTAAATCTGACTCATGCAGGTTGAACCTTTGGTAACCGGGTTCGCCCATCAACCCACCTACCTAATTTTATTTTATTAAAATTTAATTTAAATTTTATTAAAAAATATTTATTATTTTTTTTGTTTGAAAAAATTATTTATGTATTTTATTTTCAAAATTAATTAAACACCCATGTTGGGAGTGAAATTTTTAGATTTGAATTATAGAAAGTCTGTAAATTACTTTTTATTTAAAAAAATTGTAATTAAGTGAGCTAGTGAGCCAACCCGTGGTGTCTGACCGGAATCAAACTTTTTTGGCTCGCTATTAAATGAGTTGGATTGATTCACTAAGTGATCAACTTGTGGTGGGTCGGACCGAGTCGGATCAGATGGCCCATTTGGACAACTCTCTCTCCCTCTCTCTCTCTCTCTCTCTCTCTCTCTCTCTATATATATATATATATATATATATATATATATATATATATATATATATATATATATATATATATATATATATATAACATTTTATAATGTACACTATGAAATATTAATTTGTGTAATATTTTTCAACTCCTTTAGCAAATATTGAAGTTCTTGTGAAGATGAAACTTTCTTTTACTATTTTTTATCTTTCATGTATATGATAAATTGGTGGATACTTGCAAAAGAAACTTCACATGAATCTCTACCTACCTTTTTTGTCCTGAAATTACGTTGATAGTGTAATATATTTGTTATGCCTCATCACCAAACCCTAATAAGCAAATTAGTCTTTATTTTTTTAATTTAAAGTGGGGTAGTTAGTAACTTAAGTATCTTTGCTTTATATTCTGCTCAATTAAACTATTATTTTTCTTTCCAAGATAAAAATGTATTTTATTTATTTTTTAATCGGAAAAAATAGACATTGCTGACGAAGACATTGTTTGGCTTTCGATCAATGAGTTACAACTCAACTTGACTTTAGCATAACGTACTCATTTGTTTTCAATTGTCTTTTTTCTTTCAAAAGATTGAAATTTATTCGAACCTTCATTCATAAACTATTATATATTTTCCAACTAATGTTGCACCAATCAAAATCCAGCTCTCACAGAAAGCAATGCTATAGAAAATAAAATATATGCTTATAATACTTAGTTTCTTCAGTTTTCAAACTATGAATTAGTTTTCTTTTAATTGTGTGAGACATAAAATATTACGCCTAAAATGTTAAGATTTTTATAAAGGTGGTATAGAGTACTTCTTTCTTAGCTTTTGTTAATTATTAATTTCTATCTTAGATTTTTCTTCTAATGTTATTTATAAAAAAAAAATTAATGTTCTCTTAAAAGGTGAAAGACGATTTTGTCAATTTAGGAACACGAGAAATATTATGTTCAAGGTGTTGAAATTAATTAAACAACGATCATTTTGCCATTTGCCCATCTTATTATACTTTATATGTTTTTACGAACCAAATATATTTAGCAAAGTTGTTTCCTGTTTCCACAAACTCTCTATTATGTGGAATTAGTCCTTCAAGTTTTCTTTGCCCATTATTAAATAACAAGGCGTAGTAGAAGATCTCCAAGTTAGTATACGTCAGATATTTTGATAAAATATAAATTAAATGTAAAAGTGAAACTAAATTACTATTATAATATTATTTATAAGTTTATTTCGATGATCATGGGTCTCTACTCAAAGGAGTCATAGTTATGGACTCATTGATCCAAAAGTTAAATGACCAACTTACTTATAAGAAACTGAAATAATTTTTAGCTAAGTATTCCAATAAGAAAATGTATTTGACAGGTGTTTGATATTCAAATATAGATATCTTATGTGTATATAAACTCATGTTCATCTTTTATTTTATCTGATATTTGACTTTGTTTTTATCCAACACACTAGGTAGTACCCTATTTTAATGAGTGATATTATTGTCAAACTAAATGTATTTTTTAGTGTAAAAATGTAATTCTTAACACTGGATACCCGATATTTAGCTAAGTAATCCATTTATAAAATATCTAGTAATCGTCTTATTAACAATAAATTGTCCAACACTAAATACTCAATAAACATAATCATATTATTATCTTTAAGTAATCCCAATTTTATAATTGATAAGATTGAATGTTTTTTCCACCGTATATAATATATAATATTTATTTGGCAGTTGCACAAAGAAGCTGGAATTCAAAACAAAATAGAAATTATGTGAGAGACACAAACACATTTAAGTTTATAAGATTTTTGTAAAAGTAAAAGGAGGGAAACTAAAATTAGATATACGTTTTCACGTTAGATCTATTAAAATAATATTGTTAAAGTTAAGTTACATATATGAGTCATTAAATGTTTTTTGAAAATTGAGAATTTTTTTACGAGTTTGCTTTTAAAAAATATTTGAAAGATTAAAGATGAAAGTATATTTAAATTATTATGGGTGTCAACTCTAAAGCGATAGCGATGTGATATTTATGAATGTATCCTAACAATATATTTTATATGTTTGAAAAATAGAAATATTGGAAAATAAGAAATAAGTAGAGAATTCCACGAGTATTATTATAAAAAAATGCATTATTTTTGTTGTTGTGTATGGTAGTACTAAATTGTCCTTATTTACGTCAAAAATTTCATCTTTGTCTCAAATAAAAGCTAAATAAAAATAATGGTTTATTGTCCTATCCATAGTTTTGTAGAAGATGAAAACAATCATGATGTTACTTTTTCATATTGAAGACTATTATTATTGAATTCATTTAATTTATTTAAATGTCATTAAGGAAATTTAACTACAAATTAGATTAAAAGTTTCGTTAATAAACAAATAGTTTTAAAGTGTGCTGTATTCATTATTGAGAAAGTTGTGAGAGTTTTATGTGAAGTTGTTATTCATAGTTTATTAGTATTTTAATACTACATCTTATACTAATCTTATTCAACTTGCAGATAAGTAAAGTATAATAAATTAATTCTTTTTTTTCTAATGATCAGATTGAAATACTATTCAAATGATTCCACTTTATATATGTAGGAGCACAAAAAACTTAATTGTTTCGTATTTATAAATATTAAAATATTTCTCTCTCTGTTTTTATATATTTTTCATTTTCATAGTAAATATTGTGTTAATTTTCTTTCATTCTAACTCTTAGGATACATACAAAAGGATACGTACAGATGTCGAAAGTATTTTTATAATTTAAAATTTCACAAGCGCTACGAATATATATAAACTATAATTAAAATAAAAAATATTCTCTTGGGTTTGCACTTTTGCTTGTCACTATTCATTAGTAATATATTATGTCTTTACTAAAATAAAGTAAGTATTATAATAACTTTAATTATTATTATATGTATATGTCGGTGCCTTGTCTGCCAGCAGAATTTGGCAAAACCATGGGTTGCTGATGATGTTGTTTTGTCACTCAGATCTTGAACTTTTCGAAACTGCTTCTATTATTTCCTTATAATAATACGTGAAAAGTTCTATATTAAAATAAATAAATAAAAAAGAAAAGGAAAAAGCAGTCCAGGGAAAATAGCTCACATCAAACAGTTCTTGCAATAGTTATCATATTAATACTGAGAAACAGAAAAAATAAATAAATAAATAAAATAAAATAAACTTAATTTTGATTGCTAAATTTGGAAGGGAATATGATTGATTATTTAAGTATAAAGTCACTTCTTTCAATTATGCTACAATTAAGTGTTAATTTCAAGTGATTAAACATGTGAAAGTAGAAAAACAAAGAAAAAAAATGTACAGGCATGTTTTATTTTTTTATAAAAAATAAATTAATTTTAGTTTTGAAAAATTTAATATAATGTGGTAAAATTAGCCACGATGATGAAAATGAAAGAAGTAAATGTGAAAACATCCCACTGTGTGTGTCTTTTTGAGGATTATTTTGGAAACAAATTTTAATACTTAATAGATTTGGATGAGAAATAGTATTAAACCTTTATTCGAAAACTGATTTTAAAATTGAAAAATAACATGCGAATGAAATATGAAAAATTTAAATTTAATATGATTTTCCAAAAACTAATGACATGGATAAGATTTTAATACACTAATGACATGATAAGATTTTAGGTAGTAAGAATTTAGGTTTTTATATCACCACCTTTTATTGCATACACAAATACCATCCTGACATTAGAAATTAATTTTTTATTAATAGTGTTTTTATTGGCGGGTAAATGTTAATATCTTATGAAACTTATTTAATACAAGTTTTCCATAAGATATACAAGGTAAAAAATTGTATTAATTATTTTATTAGAACGTGGTGGATGATCTCTGTCTCTGGATTGAAAGTAATTCAATTACAATTTAGTGAGAATGTCATATGATTGATATACATGATACTAGTAGAAAGTAGAAGGCTTTAAAGAGTTCACTTTTTTAACTTGTAATAGTTTATACAAATAATGTTAAATGTTAACGAAAAACTATACATGATAAATATTTCTATATCATATATATATTATTTAAGAAATCGACAGTCCAATATATCAGGTAAAATAATATGTTTAACAAATAATAAATATCGTTAGAATAGACTCTAATTATAACTCAGATATCATATTAAGAAATGGACTTTAAATCTTACTCAATTTCATAAAATCGAATAATAAAATGAGATTTGTATCCATTTATATATTATAAATTAGTCTCATCTCTAATCGATATGAGACTTCGATAAATATGTATATAAATCATTGCATCACTGTCCCTGTTATAGTAAATAGGACATTAAAATATCTTACCAGGATTTATGTCATAGTTCATCAGATGTTTGAAAGCGGTAAAAGTGAGGTGTATGTTCTTAAGTCCATTATGAGAACAGTACTATGGATAAGTTAATTTTCACTGCAGATAAACGATTTTCCAATTCCATGGAAATGAAGTTTTGAGGGTTTTGTCATTTAAATCCATTGTTAACTAACGCAATTAAAAATACTACGACACAGTAAAATATAGTGCAATTACTAAATGGAATGTGATTTAGATAAGCTATTGTTTTACTTTCTTTTTCTTCACTATACCTTCAGGTGTGTTATTTCTCAAAAACCAAACGAATAAGGACCATCAAACAAATTATTCTTAGGCCATGCTATTGGCACCTCCTTAATTCCTATTTAAACTACCAACTTTTTACTAATCTATACTTCATTAATTCCTAATCTATGGTTTAAATAAAAAAAATCTTTATATTGAAAATAAATGCACTCTTTTAAAATCTTTGGTGCATTACTGAAAATATTATCCAAAATGTATTTAAGAACTACGGGATTAGAATGAAAAAATAAAATAAAATCATACTACATGAATATTTTTAATGTATATCTGTAAGTAATGATAAATGTATTTATTTATCCACTTACTAATGAGGTGGGAATGAGTATCATGGGATCTCATATACTACTTTCTAATAATTATTTATGACTTTTATTTAAGTTTCTTTTTTTAAAATTCAAGTGATTAAAAAGAAATTATCAGTAGAAGAGATATTACTAATAAAATAATAATTTAAAATTTGATTTCATATATTTTTATTTTTTATTTAGACCTATAAAATTGAAGTTATTTTAAAAAATAATTTATTTAAATTTATATTTTGACATAACTCATTTAAATTTGTTTTTTTGCACTAATATTTTATTGAGTAATTTGATTTGAATTGTACTTAAAAATTAATTTTTTTTTATCTAAGTTTATATTTTAAAGATTTGCTTTTAAATAATTTTATTTATTAAGCCTAAGTAAACCTTGCAAAATCGGTTTGTAAGGTGAAATTTACACTCATTTATATACTATAAATTCATCCTATTTTTAGTTAATGGAGGATCCCCAAGACACTTCTCACGTAAAGATATGTGCATATCGAGCGTGAGACTAGACATTGATGAATAATTTGAGAATAATAGGTGACACGATAGGTCTAACAAGCAACAAATATTTTAATATATGGTGGCAGAATAAGTCGAACAATCAACAAATCTAGTTAGGATAGACTCTGATCCATGATTTTAATGTCATGTAAATAAATGTACTTTAAGTCTAATTCAACCTTATATAATTGACTTGCAAAATGAGATTTGTATTCACCTATATAATATAAATTCACCTTATCTCTATCTATGTAAGATCTATAACAATGTACATTTTGAAAAAATAAAATATAAAAATATCTACTTATATTCGTAAATACCTATGAATATAAAAACATTTACAAATATTTTTCATAAATACTCGACAAATATTAGAACATATATTTAGATCAAAATAGACAACAGATAGACACTATTTACTCTACTGGACTCTATCATCCCTATAAACTATATAATTCATATAACAAGTATGAGATTTATCATCTTTTCTTATGTATAATACAATTAAAGATTATCTATCAAAATAACAAGGTAAAATATTATTAAATAACTATTGCCTGATATAAAATATTTTCGAATATAAAGTTTGAAATTATTTATTACCATTTCTACTTGAAAAATGATTGCATAATCTTATTTTACTAAATTATTTACTTTTTACATGTTTTTAAAATTAATTTATCTATATCATATATAAAGGATTCATTCTTTTTGTCTATAATTTATTTTCTAATTTTACTCTAATATGTAATTTTTTAAATTAAAATAATTAATTACAAATTTTATCTTTTAAGTAGTATTTTTCTGTTTTTAATTTAGTAATTTAGTCCATCATTTCTAAACTTAAATATTATTTATAAAATAAATAATTTTTTTATTATTATAAAAAAAGAAAACATAATTGCACATGACATTTTCACTCATTAATTATAATAGAAATGTGAACAATGAGCACATATGAATTTGCTAAAGTAAAATAACCACAGTTTGCATTTACTTTATTACTAGTAGAAATACTTACGCTATTGGCATTGTGTATTTGATGTTTTTTTTTACCATAATATGTTTTTTAAAACAAAATCGTTAAAAAAAAACATTGTTTTAAAGTTTAATAGAATGTATAAACGAAACAGTGTCTAAATTTGAATAGTTTAAGATAAAAAGTTTTAAAAGCTATAATTTTAATATCCTAAATGTTATAAAGAACTACAACAGAGCGTCTAATAATAGTATGTATAAAAAAGTTTAAATCGTCTATCATAAAAGTAAAGAGCGGTAAACACTATATATTAAAATTATCTTCTTAAACAATGTAAGTTACTCAAACATATAACATCTAAATGATAGTACATGTATTATGTATAAACGCTTAGAATAATCTAATACTTTAAAACATGTACGCTATATAATACTTCTTCGTCAGTTGTATCTTACTCTCTTATTTTGTGCAGATCACTATTTTTATTCAAAAGTTTGCTTATGATCATAATAACATTAAGATATTGGAAGATATTCAAGAAATGTTTCCTTTATGCTTTTTGCCTATCCTTTCCGTACACACAACATAGTTCATTTGGCAAGACGCAACATAACTTCTAACACAGTACTATAAAAGGCTATACCTCTAGAAAAAGTCAAAGCTTTGAGTAACAAATCTATTTTGAAGAAGTTTATATAAAGATAATTACATGAAGAGAAGACAAGAGGAACAATTGTTATTGAATACACTCACACTACCTCTCTCTTTAAGCTCTATCTCTTAGACTTGTTCTTTGAAAAAGAAATTTCTTTACAAATTTTCACAAGCTTATTGTATTGATTTCAAATCCTCTCTAAGAGAATTATAAATTTTGTTCTTGTATTTTGCAAAACCATCTAGTCATTTTAGACTAGTTGATACCAAGAGTGATTATACTCATTCTAGCTAGTGGGTTTGTCATATACTAAGAGTGATTAAACTTGTTGTAATCCTTTGTGATTAGTAAAACCTTTAAAGGTATTTAAAGAAAAATTGAATGTAGTTCAGTTTGGATCAAACCAATATAAAAACAAGTATTTTTTATTGCTTTTATTTCTCAAAGGTTTTCCTAAACATTGTTTTATAAACTCATTTAACTACCATTGCAAATCATCTAAAGCCTGCAAAGAAAATCAAACACTATTTTGCAAAAAGATTTAAAACTTTATTCAATCACCCCCTTTCTACAATTTTCTTGTTGTTACAGTTTTATTAAGTTCAATTTGGTATTTACTTTGTAAATTTAATAAACAGATTAAATTATAATTTTTATTTTTTTATTTCTAATAAGTAAAAGCTTTGAAAAATGACATTTTTGAAACAATGACGTAAAAATATGAGATTTAATTATTTTAATATCAAAAGATTTTAATATAAATAATTTTGTTGAAAAATACTTTTTTTTTTTTTTTCAAATTTGAATTAATCCGTTTCTCTAAGTTTAGAAACAACGTAAAGTAAAGAAAGGTGTGTAACTTTAGAGTTTTGTTTTCCTCTTTAATACAGTCCATGAATAACATTGTATAAAGAGGGAATTTGAAGATACAAGAGAACTTTTTAGTATACAAAAACCGTATTTTTCATGCTCCGCATACTTATAATATCACTTTTAGATCTTTGACAACAATCCTTACCTATTAAAGTGATCATCTTCTTTTATATACTTTCTTTGTCTTAAAATACTGTTCATACTTACAAGAACTGCACAATATTGTTTGTGTCCCATCATCACAAAAATTACTCGTTAAAAATCTCACTTTTCAAATAATGTTTCAGTTCGAACAAGAAAAACTTTGAACTCCTTGATCCCTCAAACGACTCTCCAAAATCTGCCATGTTCAACATCACAGAAGCTGCAATACGTAAATAATATTTCGAAACGGAGAAATTTGAATAGAAAATGGAGAGATATATGAATCACAATCTCACTCTATTCTCCACCTTTTGGGGAAGGTAACTAACTACCTAACTAACCACCTAACTAACTCTGTGGCTTAAAAAGGAAACAAAATTGTGTCTTTGGCATTGGTCAAATGAATTCCGAATAACGTGCTGTGCTACTGAAAGTGGAACACTAACACAAACACTGATGTTATCATTATTCTCTTCACTGTGATCCAACCCACATATCCACCCGCCATGGCCTCCAACCACCTTATCACCTTCACCCGCCGCCTCCTCCGCCTTCCGCCCACCGCCCGCCCCTTCTCCGCCGCCCCGATTACCTCCTCCTGCCCCGCCCCACCAATGCTCTACGACCGCCTCGCCTCCGCCACTATTGCCAAGCTCCGCCGCCTCGACCACCCCGACCCCCGCTTCCTCAAGCACGGCAACCCCGTCCCTTCCATCACCGACCACACGCCCGTCCTCGCCGCGCCCCAGACCCGCGTGACCACGCTCCCCAGCGGCCTTCGCGTCGCTACCGAGTCCTCACTCGCCGCGCGCACTGCCACCGTCGGCGTTTGGATCGATGCGGGGTCGCGGTTCGAGACTGAGGAAACCAACGGCACCGCGCATTTCCTCGAACACATGATCTTCAAGGGCACCGCGAAGCGCACCGTGAGGGAGCTCGAGGAGGAGATCGAGAACATGGGAGGGCATCTCAATGCGTACACCTCACGCGAACAGACCACGTACTACGCTAAGGTCATGAACAAGGATGTTCCCAAGGCTCTTGATATTCTGGCTGACATCTTACAGAATTCGAAGTTCGATGATAATAGGATTATCCGTGAGCGTGACGTGATTCTGAGAGAAATGGAAGAGGTAAATGGTTAATGTAATATTTTTCTTCTTGTTTACTTGTGTTGATTTTAAATGTCAGTTTTTTTATGCGATTTTGTGTTTGTTTGCTTTGAATTGTGGGAGATGAAGGGGATAAATGTTAGTTTTTTCTATCTTCCTGTTTCTTTCATGATTTGGTTTATGAAAGGCTAACACAGTAATATTCTCATGATGTGTAACTGCTTATAGGTTGAGGGACAAATGGAAGAAGTAATCTTTGACCATTTACATGCAACTGCTTTCCAGTACAGTCCACTTGGTAGAACAATTCTTGGACCTGCTCAGAATATCAAGACAATCACTAAAGATCATCTGCAAAACTACATTCAGACACACTACACAGCTCCTAGAATGGTATGCAGAAATTCTTTAGCCTCTTTTGGTACATGTCCTCTTGTTAGTAATTCATATCATAATATTCTTACTACATTGTTATTTTGTGACATTTCTTACCGTGTATCTTTCAATTCCTAAATAGGATTAAATTTAGAAAGTAAAAAGATATTTAATCCTCTTTACAATGGTACGATAACTGTTTGGTTTGGGTCTGATTTCTTAGGTGGTTGCCGCATCTGGAGCTGTCAAGCATGAAGAAATTGTTGAGCAAGTAAAAGCGTTGTTTACTAAGTTGTCAACAGATCCCACCACAGCTTCTCAATTAGCTGCAAAAGAACCAGCCATTTTTACCGGTTCCGAGGCAAGATCATTAGAGTAAACACGTTGAGTGCAGAAAAACCTGTCTTGTTGTGTAATGAAATGTAATGACTATTTTAATGTGTTTTTGAAAACAGGTTAGAATTTTGGATGATGATATTCCCCTAGCACAATTTGCTGTAGCTTTTGAAGGTGCTGCCTGGACAGATCCTGATTCCGTTGCTCTGATGGTCATGCAAGCTATGTTGGGTTCTTGGAATAAATCCACAGGAAGTGGAAAGCACATGGGGTACACCACTTGAGCACTTTTTCAAACCCCAAAATAAAAAAATAGCTGCTCTGCCTCCTCATGATCACATAACAGAGTAAATTTTACTTGTTACAGCTCTGGGTTGGCGCAACGAGTTGGCATTAATGAAGTTGCAGAAAGCATTATGGCCTTCAATACTAATTACAAGGATACAGGTCTCTTTGGTGTTTATGCTGTTGCTAAGGTGAGTCATTGTGTAGATTCTAAGATTCACAATGCATTTGTTTATTGTTTACAAATAGATTTGAATACAAGCACCATCTATCTCCACATTACATACTAACTTTTAGGCCTCTTGAATGTTTCTAATCATCTTTGATTTTTCAACATTTCTTTCTTATTATGCTTCCAATCATGGCTATCCTAATTCTATTTTGAATCGTAAAATTCAAATATAATGAAAAGATACTTCAAATATAAGATATAAATGATATATAATGTTCAAAATAAATTTTTTAACTAGAAATAGGTGAAATAACTTGGGCAGAGCTATATAAACCTATTAGAATAGATAGTGTTTTATCTGTATAAACCTATTAGAATCTAGAGTGTTGTGGCTACGCTATTCTTAACTGTGTGCAATGTATCCTGTATGTCAACCGGTGTATGAACATTTTTGTTTTTAAAGAACACTATGTACAAGTTGTATGCAAAATACATTTTCTTCTGCAACCTCGATAAGTTTTACATTTTTATTTAACGAAGAAGATCCATTTTTAATTTGTTCTTCAGAAGGATTGCTTGGATGACTTAAGCTATGCAATAATGAATGAGACAACCAAGTTGGCTTATAAGGTTTCACAAGATGATGTTATTCGAGCTCGTAATCAGGTGTCTACCATTACTCCTATTTTTCAGTTTCTTTACCCTTCTAATTTTGCTTTTGCATGCAAGATACGTTGGATTAGTTGGTGCTCAATTTACTTTTGTATTCTGTTCACTGGTAGCTACTTAGAATTGTGTTTTTCACAGTTGAAATCTTCACTCCTGCTCCACATAGATGGAACAAGTCCAGTAGCTGAAGATATTGGGCGCCAGGTACAATAAATCTTAACAACTTTCATGACAAAAAAAAAAAAGAGCAAGAGGGTATGATAATAATAGTGTACTTTACCCTGTTCACAAATTTATTTTTAGAAAAAAAATATTTATGATTTGGAGATATATGGGTGCATGAGTTGTGAAAAAAAAAATCCCATTTTCGATTAGGAATTTGATGATTAAATAAAAGGTAATAATAGTACAACCAGATTCTGAATGCAGAAAAGCTGACACTTTTTTTCCCTTACATAATATTTAACATTTGATATAATAGGATGATACTTTCTAACATTTTGAAAACATTTTAATATTATCTACGTCTCATATTTGATTCATGTTGGTGTTTTTAATTTTTATTATTAATTATAAAATAATTTTGAACCAATCACACAATGACATGTACATGATGTTAAAATATTGTCAAGAAAATATTGTTAAAGTATTATTATCTTTTTGGTAAGATGTTTTTGTATAAAACCATCTTTTATTTTTGCTGATTACTTTTCTCTAAAAGTCATTTCAATTATCAATATGATGCTGAAATTTCCTTGTTGTTTATACCATGCAAATAATTGAATCAATACAATGTTTTGTTGCTTCCATTTGATGTTTCCAATTATTATTTACTTTTTATGTGGTCATTATTTCAGCTACTCACCTACAACAGAAGAATACCATTTGCAGAATTATTTGCTAGAATTGATGCTGTTGATGCAAGCACAATAAAACGTGTTGCTAACAGATTTATTTATGACAAGGTTTTGTTTGAACCATTTATCTTGTTAATCTTTCAGTAACACGAAAGCCAGTTCATTAGGCAATCTGTTTCGTCAGCTTGTCTATAAACTCATTACATTTGGCCTTTCAGGATATTGCAATTGCTGCTATGGGACCTGTTCAGCGTTTGCCTGATTACAACTGGTTCAGACGAAGAACCTACTGGAATCGATATTAGTTTTAATCATAGTTTATGTTACTTCAACTTCCCAAGAGATGTGACCAAGGAATCAAATTTACACCTTGTGTATCTCGAAATGGTTGTTACAACATTCAATTATCTATTTATTCATTTATTTGGTATAGGCATTTTTTAAACACAGGGAGAAATAAATATGCTATTCTTCACGGTGTAATTGTGATTGACTCCGAACCCTCATAATGCGAGACTAGTTAGTGATACATAGTAGTTTAATTTTTTTTTTTTATTAAAAATCTAATTGTTAGGTATTATTATGATTCAGAGTTCAACAATCATATTATATCACATGGAAATCTGCTTAAAAGAAAAGGGAAAAACAAACACAAAAACATAGAGATCAAACCAAATTCATGCTAAAAAAACATACAACCAAACCTCTAATAATAGAATGTTATACAAAACAAAAATCTAGGAATTGATACATATTATAAAAGTTTAACATAATAAATGAAGAACATTAAACCAAGTAAGTGGTGGATATGAGACCCTATAAGTTAGTGAAAACAATTTATTTTAATGTCAAGTGGTGTATTTGTACACTCTCAACTACATATGGTTTATCACAGAGGAGGCAAGCGGGATTAAATATCTAAGATTAGTGGGAGCAAAATAATTTTTTTTTAGATACTTAGTAATAATTTTAATACAATCAGGAGTGTATGTACACTCTCATATATATATATATATATATATATATATATATATATATATATATATATATATATATATATATATATATTCGCCACTAGGTTTAATCTATTAAAATCCCAAAATTAACAAAAGTATCTACATATTAATTACCTTTACGAAAAATATGACATATTTGAAACTCTATTAATACAAGAAAAAACTAAAACTAACTTTCGGATAATCAAAATTTGTAAATAATGATTAAAATTCGTTGATAAATCAAAATTATCAACAACTTGTCAAAGTGTTGAAAGTCTATCGATAAAATGCTCCTAAATAAATTTTATTGATAAATAGAAAATTTTGTTCACAATATCAAATGACCAAAATCTGTTGATAATTGTCAAAAACCAAAATCAATAGATAATTATTAATGAATTTTGTTCATAGGTAAACATTGTAATTTAGTTATTTTCCTCTTCTTTTTTCTTCTTTTTGTTCCTTCTTTTCTGTTTTTTTTCCTCTTCCTCCTCATTCTTCTCTTAATATACAAACTTATATGATGCATATTACTAAACTTGTCTAATCATACAATAGATAGAATCATCTAATATATATTAATAAATTCATTTAATATGTGTATGAATAATCTTGTCTAACATATATTATTGGATTGCTGTACTTAATGTTTGGACAAACTCCATATAATGTGTTACATGACTTGTTTGATCAATATATGAACATATTCATATAATGTATTTTTAGATCCATATAATCTAATCAATGTATAAAATGACATCTAATATTTTTTACTATACTTATCTAATAAATATATGAATAAACTTGTATATAATAAGTACAAGCTTGTTCTTATTGCATAATAGGTAATTGCTACCACTGCTAGTGGCATCCAAAATCACCATTTTCGTAACTAAATTGAGGTTAAAATTTCTAGCATGATTGAAATTACCTCTATTGATAAAGAATTTGTCATCAAGATACTAATGTCGTGAGTTGAACTATTTGAATTGACATTAACATAGAATGCTGTGTTATAATTGAATCTTTTTTAGCAATGTTAATGGTAGAAGATTCAATTAACCTTCTCCTAAACTTGTTTATACTCGATTAGTGTGCAAGTAATAATGATTGAATGTCACTGATTGGAGTACAGTCAAAATTGCTTTGAATAACCAGGGGCATTAACTACTAATTTGATACAAAGAAGAAATTCACGCTTCGTCTTCTGTTCAAGCATCATGTTACGAAAGACTATAATTGTTGTGCTTTCACATGTGTATATTTCTAAAAATTCTCATGAACTCCCAAATTTAATAAATGAAAACCAAGATAAAATCACAGCCTATTAATCAAGATGAAATCGACAAAAAAGAGAGAGTTGATCAAAGACACAATAGAAGGATCTAATCTTGTTGTTCCCAACTGCAATAAGCCAAAATTTGACTTCTTATTTGACAGTTTTCTTCAGTGAGAAAAATAAGCGATGAAATTCACGTTTCTTAATAACCAGTACAACTTATTGCTCCCGTAATAAAAAAATAAAATAATTTATATTTTTAGAATAAAATATAAGAAAGGAGAAGTGGAAGTGAAGAAAACAAAAATTTGAGTTGTCTTCATGGATGCATCTTTAAACTCTTGATATTCAAGATGTAACTTGTATTAGATTATTTGAAACTCATTCTTACAGTTAGTTGTAGTTGATTTTTATGTACAAGTATAAAACTTATAGCTGTCCAAAACTTTAATAATTGTCACTAATACACCAAGTTGGCATATGAATAATTAGGAAAAGAGTGAAAATAACAACGAAATAATTGTCTGGTATTTTTGAAAGTTCCTCTAAAGTCAAGGACATCAAAAAGCAACATAGAAAAAAACGTTTAAAGGTGATAAGATAGGTGGGTTTCCAACTTTAAAAAAGTACCTAAGTGAGACTAACAATAATACTTGAATCTACTATTTTACTTAGATATTATTAGATGTTTTTATTTAACCATCTTTCAGGCATTCCAGTTATTTAGAGATATTCATTTAAATTTTATGAACTCAATCTAATTTACTTAATGTTACATAAAAATAGTTTTTATAAAAAATAGTTATATATTTATATGTCATTTTTAAAAAATTGTTAAACAAAATACACACTTCAACGTAATAAAAAAAATCAAGTATATAATTAATTAAAATTAATCCTAATGAAAATGATCTTATTACTTCATCTTCACAATTTGAGCTTGTTCAAAAGTTGTTCGTATGAGACTCCATTAACCTTTTAGGTAATTTTAAAAGAAATCGAAGTAATTTGAAAAGCATAGTAACCGAGAAAAAGAAGTTGGAAATTAACCGGTAATAACGATAAAATTCTATTGATTTCAACCTCATTCAACACTTAATTTCTTCCTGAAATCCAGCAAGACTGTAAGTTCATCTGCAGTGAAAAACGTTTCTCTTTAAGCAACTTTTGCAAGTTTCGCTGCGTGTTTTTGCATTATCGTTGACCCCAATGTCTTCTTCTTCATCATCACAACCCCAATGGATCTACGACGTCTTCATCAACTTCAGGGGAGGAGACACTCGCAGAGACTTCGTCTCGCATCTCTACTGTGCCCTCTCCAACGCCGGCGTCAACACTTTCTTCGACGACGAGAATCTCCTCAAGGGAACGCCGCTGGAGGAGCTAACGCGAGCGATCGAAGCCTCTCAGATTGCGATCGTCGTTTTCTCCGAAACCTACACCGAATCCACCTGGTGTCTAACCGAGCTTCAGAAAATAATCGATTGCAACGAATCCTACGGCCAAATCGTTGTGCCCATATTCCACGGCGTCGAACCGTCCATTCTACGCAATCCCAAAGGTCGCTTTCGTGAGGCTTTGGAAGCTGCTGCGAAGAAAAGTTTTCCGAAGAGCATAGGGAGTATGGGTTGTCGAGATGGAAAAACGTGCTCAAGAAAGCTGCAAATTTCTCTGGTTGGGATGTGAAGAATCACAGGTACATCACAGGGTTTATTTCTTCATTCATTGAGACTTAATACTGCAGTTTTAATATTTTTGAAGATTTCAAATTTTGAATTGAATGAAGTTGTTAATTTTCACTTGGACATTTTTTTTCTCTAATTTTTCCAAATTTGTCTCCACAAATGTTTCACAAACATTAGTTTTTCAACTCACCAATGAACTTGCTTTTTTTCCCCTCTTTAATCTCCTCAAACTTGTTCCTTCTTGAAAAGGGAAGGAACATACTAATCGGATAGTTGAAAGATTAAAGAGAAAAAGGGTAACTTGAAATTGGAAGAGGACAGAGGAAAGAAATGAGTGGATGGTGAACAGTAGGGTTCTTAACCAAAAATAAAAGATATTTTTGAGACTTAATATAATGAAATTTTTAATAAAAAATCAATTAAAAATATGAGTTACTTAATTATTTTACCAAAGTTGTTTTAAAATTTGGTGTGTATAATATATACACACATATATGTATTTATTTCAGTGTAAAATCTTAATTTGCCTTTAAAATATTAAATTATTGTAATTTGTAGAATGTACTTATGAAATCAAGAATATTGCAGGAAGTTTCATAACATTCTTAATTAGTGTAGAATTAAGTAATTTGAGTTTATTAGTAATTTAGAAATGTATCTTGCATTAATTTTTCACTCAGTTTTTCTTAATTTGAGACATACCTGCTTTAACATATAATAAGTGCAATACCTAACTGTTTTAAACTCTTTGGAAGCCTAACTTTGCCTTGTATACAAAACAGTTTTTGGGAATCTTCCATGCTCACATGCATATCTAATAAAATTAGAGCAATATATATGAGAGAGATTACAAGACAAGAAATGAAGCCAATAAAAGCATTTGAAAAATGAATAGGAGCATGTCTTGTTATTATTCGAAGA